>JBCNYH010000007.1:2354441-2377917 GCA_039654325.1 Tandanus tandanus
GCAAATCCGAACAGGCAAACAGGTATGAACACACACACACACACACACACAATTATTATTAAAATTTGTCATTTCAGTACAAAAATTTTCTTTCTCTAGTAGGAGATTTTTCTCCTTTCTGGAAATAAGTGCTTGTAATAAGCAAAATTAACTGACAATAAAACAAGAATATTTTCAAGTTTGAATATAATTACAAATAGTTTACATTATCTAATGGAACCACAGGGTGGTTTAGCCCCCCTGGGATTCCTGTAAATCAAACCTATGGGTACCTATGGGTAAATAGCACCACTGCCTTGTAGACAGTTGCAGTAAACAGGACAATGAACTCAGTGAAATCAGTGAACAGGAAGAGCTTCTGTACTTATCTTCATCAAAGGCACACAGAGCACAGCTCAAGCCGAAGCATATCTCTACCATGTGATGATTTATATTAGAATGTTTTTGATGAGACGGTGCATTTTTTCGGCCATCCGAAACTGAAAACAACTGAAAAAAAATGTTGCACAATTCGCCCTATGCGGCTGTATAGCAACTATTTGTACATTACAGAGTGTTACACTATATGTGAGGACAGTACAGTGATTTCTATATGGGTACAGTACAGTGATTTCTATGTGACTACAGTACAGTGATTTTTATATGAGTATTTACATGTGACTACAGTACAGTGATTTTTATATGACTATGATACAGTGATTTTTATTTGAGTACAGTATCATAGTCATATAAAATCACTGTACTTTACTCATAAACATCACTGTACTGTGCTCAAATAGTTTAATTCACACCAAGTGTATGATATTTTTTTGTCAGTCATGTATGCAGCTAAACTTATTGTGCTAGGTAGCAGGGAGGACATCAGACATGTCCGAGAAACAGCCAATGACACCGCAGGCTGTAACCATGAGCATATCTGTGCATATAATTTTATGCAGCTATTATAGTGAATGTTTACCAAAAAGTAGCTCTTCTGAAACTACTGACTTTTGAGTACATTCACAAAAATCACAAAACTGCTATGACTAACCCTTGCCTTTTGTCCTCCTGCAGAATCATTCTCAGTTTGGATTACTTGAAAATCACCACCATTTTCACAGCTGTCAGTTTATTATTTGTCTGGAGAAGTTTCACAACACTTAGAAAAGTCATTGCCAGTTTCTTTGTTCCACCAAAACCTTTTAGATTTTTGCTCACCCACATGCTAAATTTATAATCTGGTGTAATCCAGTTTCTCCAGTTTAAAGCAATTTGTGCAAAGTGTTGCCAGTCATCTTAACACATTAATTATTATAAATTTTGTAGACTTGGGGAGAGTTGCTCACACATAGGCAGTCCATTTCTCAATTCAAGCAGGCACATGGATGAGAGACCCCACTTCATGCACAGAGCAGAGAATGCCTTCTACTCTTTAACAGATACTCTGGTCAATATCTTTTAAATGTAAATTGCTATGTTGTCTGTATGCAAAAATATATTTTCAATGCTAAGTTTGTATTTGTAATGTTAAATTACTTGTAACATGCATGTGTGATTTGTATGTATTACTCAGGTGCCTTTTCTACGAGTGAAGGAAATGGATTTTACCTCGGCGAAAAGGAAAAGACAAACATTGGAACAGTCAGACGACCTTCTGCCGACAAGTCACACAGCATAAACATAAAAAGTTAAATGCTCAGCGTCCCTCCATTAATCCGACACCAGAGGAGATCAGTGACTTTTACAATGCAATTTCTCTGTATGGAACACAGCCTGCCATACTATCCCTGATACCTGGACCTGCAGACCACTATGTTTCAAGACAGTCAAGGGCAGCATTACCCAGTTCACTGACAGATTTGTTCGAGGAAAAGAATCTGCAGTTAATGCTTGACCAGTTGTGGGAGATCAGTAAATCGACAGTTTTGCCACCAATGACACCGGAGTTTGTCAAATGTGTTGAGGAGCAGGCAGTGGTTCAGGCTACGCGCTGGGCGAGTCACTGCATCCAGACTGCATGCAACTGCAAGTCCATCTCAAGGTTTGTTCCTGGCTGTGTGCTACCCAGAGGCCCATAAATTTCAAACACCTGCGATAAGGTACAACTACGTTCACGTTTTTGTTATACTGCACGTACTGCGATTGTGGAATGTGTTTTAACGCAAAGTCAATGTTGAAAATAAAACTGTCAATTTTGTGTTTGTTTTCGGTGCCAAATTTTGTTTATTTTCTGTGAGTGACAATGCTAGAAAGTTGTTTTAATTCTCTTTGTTCTTGTCCAGGTGGGGAATTCCGAACGAGAAGACTGCGACCCGCCTTTACATTGAGATTTTGAACAGGAGTCACCATGGGGTGTGTACCATGGACACCGGGTTGCATTCAAACCCTAAGTGGCTTTTCCTGGGTGCGACGCCAGATGGACTGCTCACTTGTTCTTGCTGTGAAACTGGCATTTGTGAAATAAAGGTGCCATTAGGTTTACTCATATTTGTGTTTTAATGCCATCGTGAAAGGGATGGGACAGAAATGTATGTACTGTTACTGATTAGTTTCAATCATGACAAGTTTTATTATATCAGTGTAATGTTGTGACGAGTCGTCAGTTTCTTTTGTTATAGTGCCCATACGCAGTCTGGGACCAGTATCTGGAAGACACTATGAAGATCAAGTTTTGTATGGTTACGAGTGAAAAGGGAGGTTTCTTTCTCTCCAAGATGCACCAATATTACTACCAGGTAAGGAGCACCACTTTTTCGCCATTGAAATCAAACAGTACTCTTTGTACTCAAGTAAACAGTGTGTAATCATGTTTCTCTTTCTAATTATCACAGGTTCAAGCCCAATTACACATCACAGGGTTGGATTACTGCCCAATTACACATCACAGGGGTGGAGCACATAGAGCCGACTGCAGGAGCAGTGCGTTATGTAAGGCTGAACGTTTCTTTCACAAATGCTGTGCCGCCAGAGTTATTAGGGACGGTTTTTTCGCGCAGTCCAGTTCAACGCCGCCCCTGCATTCAAGATGACGATCCGGGTATGAGCAGACCTGTTCAAATCAGACATGTGGAAGAGAGTTCCACATCAAGTGTCTGGGCCTGCACAGAGTGCCCGTGGGTGATTGGTTATGTGCAGACTGTTGCTTGAAGGTTAAAGAGAACGACAGTCCCAATGATAGGGCTGCAGACACCTAAGTGAACTTTATATTGAGTATCGTTTTGAACTGCATTATCGTTGCATTACATTTTAGTTACGTTCTTTTCAGTTTGTGAGTAAATGTTTTCACCTTTTTTAAAGGTTTGTCAGAGCACAGCAAACTCTAGCAATTTTGTCAATTGGAGCATCAACCTGTCCTGGACGCACTGTCAAAAGCCTAATGGCTAAAGTACTTTGCAGAATTAGGTACTTGCATATATCTAGCCCAATCACCCGTTCTACAGTACATGACTACGCACACTGGCAATTTTCCTGCTCCTGAACACAACCATAGTAAGAAGCTGACTTTCACCCTCGGTGAAAGCTGGAACATTCAATTCCGCACAAAAAACCCCACACTGTCTTCTATGGTGAAACCCTGGTCAGCCAACACAATGTCACCAGGTAGAAGATTGTTAAGGACACCACAGATTTCAGTGATAAGTTTATCGCTAACACAGCCGCCCCAGGCATTCGATAGGAATTAAATTGTTCCTCGCGGCGTTATACCCATGAGGAATTCGACGGTGTTGTGATGTTTGTAGTTTGACCAGCTTGCAGCTCTTGCAGACAAAGACAGACAGACGATCCACAAATATCTCAAAACAGTCGAGGATGACAGCCACTTTGTCCTTGAACTTCTGTTTAAAGTTGTAGAAGGAAGGCCGATAGAATGTTAACCAGGTTAGCATACAAGGTGATTATGATTGTTAAACTTGTAGTTGAAGTTGGTAAATGATTAAATGCTGATTAATTAATTATTAAGAATAATTGCAGGGTTGTTTAAATGGGATCTGGGTGACATGCTAGCAAACCTCTCCTCGGATGAGACCCCAACGGTTGCTTCTATGTAGCGCTAAGCTACAAGGCACGGAAAAAACATCATGTCTGAACAAAGGCCTTTCGCTGAGGCCTTTCGCTGAGCATCAGAGAACAGTGGGAAAATATAGCCAAAAGGTCACCAACTTAGCCTCAACATAGTGGGAAAGCCAGGAGTAAACAATCTCTCAGCCACTGTCTTTTCCAGTAGACCAGGAATTAATGGTGGCAAATGTAAGACAGAACTGATTAGGGTATAAAAGCTCTTGCTTTAGATGTGTTGGGGGTCTTCGAATGCTCATTTGAAGATCACACTTGTTGCGCTGAACTACTAAACGCTTTGCTGATTTTTTCACTCTGACTGAATAAAATTGTTCCTGATTTTGAACCTACATCTCTTGGTGAATTGAACTGTGTCTGCAACAACAAAGTCCAAAGGCATGGTTTTCCGCAGCATTGCTCGGTCTGGCCAAAGTGTCATGTGACCCAGCCTCAAATCCATCACGTCATACGGCAGACTGTGGAGTCAGGACCTGGCACGGAAGGTTGAGTCTCAAACGATTGATCATCAACTGTGTGAACTTGTTTACAGCACTTCTGTGTGTCACGCTGATGTATGGCGCCAGGAAATTGAATACTGCCATCAACATCTGACAGTTGGCAAGACCAGTGTAAAACCTTACCTGCTCATCCTTATCCTTCAGAGAGTCTTCGGAAAAGTCAGCATCAATCAATCGCTCTCTTAGGCCATACAGTTGCTCATTAAGGTACTTATTGTCGTTTTCTATCCGCTGCAGACTTTCTTCCAGCTTGGATATGGCTTCGACAGTCAAGTCTGTCTGGCATTGCACCTCTATCCCACAGAGCCATGTCTCAGCTATTTCTGAAACTGAAAAGGAAATGGCCATAAATGAGCACACAAAACTGTCATCAATCTTGTACATATCAGATAATTATTCCCAGCATGAAAGACGCGCAAAAGTTAATGCAATTGACATACAGGTCTAAGCTTAAACATGATACTGTGAGATTGGAAAAATTTAATTAATGTTCAATCAATGCGGTGTACCACACATACTTCAGCATCAGACTGCATGAAGCACGTGACAATTGATTAACGAATATATATATATATATATATATAGAGAGAGAGAGAGAGAGAGAGAGAGAGAGAGCGAGAACACATCACATCTGTGTACTGACACAGAGGCTTTCAAACACTTTGAAAAAGAAAATGACACATTTATGAAAATAGACATAATTACGATCTGCACTGTCGGATGTTAAATCATGAAGGGCCATCAAAGCTTCAACTGCTGTGGTTTCCCTTTTCCTCTCCTGTCTTCGGAAAATCTCACATCTCTCGGAAAATCAAGCCCTCCAACCTATCTTTCATCAGAGTATGCTCCGTAGGTTTACTTTACATAAATATTTATTAAGATTGTCATAACACAGGTAGACAGTAATCACAGTATGCTTGTCAAGAAATTGCCTAATTTAATAACGCATCTCCGGACCGTGGTCATCAAAGCTCCGTCATATCGAGTTATAATGCGAGTATAAAGTTTTTTATCTGTCTAGGAATTCAAATATGTCAACAATGCTTGATTGCATAGAACAAGCAGATCATAGACATGCAAGAAAGTAATAGAACGTGAAACCTGAAGTACGCACGGGTTCTGGTGCACGAGCTTAAGTGAAAACAGAATAACTAAAAATGAGGCGGGGACGGGACTCTCTCTCTCTCCGATTATCCCTTACATTTTATAATTAATAACAGTAGACAGTAACTATGGTATTAAATTAATGATATTTAATTATTCATTAGGGTCGCAGGGAGGCTGGCGCCCATCTCAGGGGCATGGGGGCTCAGCAGTTAGTATGTCATCTCAAAACGAGAAGGTTCCGGGCTCTAATGTCATAACTGATTGGGGCCTTTCCGTGTGGAGTTGTCATTATCTCACTATACTTGTGTGGGTTTCCTTCCACAGTCCAAAGACATGCAGATTAGGTTTACTGAGTTCTCGAACGTAAGTAAAGACAGGAACCAATGTGTTATGTGGAATTGAAAATTAAGAGATCATTTAAAAAGAACATTGAATGTGAAGAGCTTTTAATTCTTGTAGAAATAACACAACGTCACCGACATTTAAAATGTGATAGGGAAATAAGCGACATTAAGGCGGTTATGGACACTCTCTAGCACCACTTATTGTTTGTATTGTCAGGCTTCATCATCGTAGTTTCCATTGTGGCGCGAGATCGGCCCTAGGGCATGTTATTGGAGATGTTGCTCTAATAGAGACTTAAAGTTAATTTTGTCCATCATGACTTTTCTTGCTTGTAGCTGGTCTACACCCAGGAGATGATCTACTTTTCTCCAAAGTCAATTTGAAGTTCGTCTGTCAAACAAAACTTGCTTTTGCAGTGCATCATTTTCCATGTGCCACGGATTTGAGGAACTGTAGATGAGAAAACTCTTAAATGGGTTGTAAAACAGTAATTTCATTCAGCAGTTCATGGTTTGATATCTTAAATGCCCAGTTTTCACTTGAGGCTATTGTTATCCGGTACTAACTTCTGCCAAGGAGGTCATGCTTTACCCATGGGTTGTGTGTTTGCTTGTTTGTAGAATTACTCAAATGTGCAGATTTACATGAGATTTCTACCAGAGCCGGGACTTTGGACAAGGAAGACCCAGTCCCATTTTGGAGATGATCCAGATCGAAATTCTGGATCCAGGCAGTTTTTAATATTGCGAAATAGGAAGATTTTTGATATTTTGGTTTGTATCGGGAAATCCTGGGCTTGGTGGAAGTTTGTGCTCTTTTTCTGTGTGTGATTTTTTTTTTTTATTATAATTTTTTTTTCAGCTCACTTTGTTTTTTTTCTTCTCCTGGATTGTTTGAGATGTTGATCCCAAACCAACTCCAAATCATGCAACCTTTTCAGGAACAGTGTGCTTGCATACAGCTTGTAGACATATTCACTCATGTTCTCATTTCTGCGGTTTTTCTACTTACCTATTTATTTATTTATTTTTTTTTTTTGGATGAGTTTCAGAACCTCTTCCTACTCAATGTTGCATCCTTCAGGGAGTTACCTGAGCTCACTTGACACATCCACGAGATCAACTCGTGACCTCTTTTCCTTGCTTTTCATCCTTCCTCTTTCCCCTCATTGGCATCAATTCGTTTTCTGCTTCAATGAAATGAACGTGATTTTCGAAATCAAAGCGATCCTGCTCGGTCCTGTTCCCTTATGGGATCGCTCTGTATGTATATACAGTATAATTACTGACTGTAGACTATCTGTCGTTATACAGTCACTGTCAGTCAGTGGAAACAGACCACTAAGGGCCAACCACACCGACTCTTTCATCACTGGAGAGTTTAAATCAGGAACACTGCTCTTAGCCAGATATTTTTGTTTAAATTCTTAAAATAAGAAATAGGGGCTCAAGAACATTCTAGTGTTAATTAAACCTTGTACCAGTAATACCAGTCCAGTGAAGGTCTTCAAAACTTGAATGTTTATAAAACAAGCATGAAATGGTGGAAGAGTGTAGTTTGTCCATTGGGGGGCAGCAGTTACTCAGGCTCATAGTGGCATAGTGGTTAGCATGTGTGCCTCACAGCAAGATGGGACATGTTTTTGCCATGCATGTGTGGGTTTTCTCCAGGTACCCTGGTTTCCTCCTACAGTCCAAAGACATGCACATTAGGGTAATTGAATTTCCCATATTGCCCCTAGGTGCGAGTGTGAAATAAATATATATATATATAATAACAACATCTCGAGAGGTTACAGTAGGATAAATGTACCAATGAGAAATGAATCAGGACAAACATCCAATGTATTCAGCTGTGTGTGCGTGTTGCCACAGTAGGTAGGGAGGTTATGGAGGCTGCTCTTGCCTTGTATCCATCAGACATAATAACAGACCTCTCTCTCTCTCTCTCTCTCACACACACGAAGTCACCACCCCTCCATGGTGAGAATATAAGTTAGCGCTACAGGTTCCAGGGCCTCAGTGGAATCAGCGCTGCCGCATCTTCAGCTTCCTCACTGACCAGCAGCAGGATGGACAATGCTACGTACAGCTATTCATCTGACTGCACTCCACTCACAAACTGCAAGCCCTCACGCAAGCCGATCGGTTCTACGGTGGTGAACATGGGCCATACAACAAAAAAACCTGTCAGCGACTACCTGGTCTGGTCCCTCTGCAACACCTTGTATGTCAATTTCTGCTGCCTCGGTTTCATGGCCCTCATTTACTCCATCAAGGTGAGAAAGAGCTTCTGGTAATTTTTAGATTCTTGTCTTTTCTTTCTTTCTCCGTATCTTTCAGCCTCTGTGCACAATTTAGGGACAGAAAGGCAAACAATATCAGAATAAATGGTTTTATTGAGTAATTGACTGCTGTAAAAAAATTTAAAGTTGGGGATTTGTATGGTGTATGAGGATTTGTTTTATTCCTTGGTTGTCCATCCAGCTGAGTGAGGGGTGTTGCTCTGATTTAAAGGCAGTGCTCAACAGTTTTGGACTGAGGTTAGAGCAAGAATAGCATGGGTTCTACACAAGAATGTGTGTATGTGTGTGAGTGAGTGACAGAAAGAGAGAGGAGGAAAGAGAAGGAGGCAGTAGCCTGGCGCACTTCCTGTGTTATTCTGAAATTAGAGACACTTGTGTTTATAAATGGAGCCTAATTAGTAGGTAGCTAATCGCATAGCCATTCCCTGGGATTACAGACATTACTGGAGATCTCTCTCACTCTCTCTCTCTCTCTCTCTCTCTCTCTCTCTCTGAGAACCAGACCATAGCATAAATTCCCGTCTGTATTATATACATATGTATGTACGTGTGTGTGTGTGTGCGCGCATGCTGAATGTGTTTCTCACCACCCACAGGCACGAGACCAGAAGACCCTGGGAGACATGCGGGCTGCTCAGGAGTGCTCGGACAAGGCCAAATGGTACAATATCCTGGCATCTGGTTGGAACCTGCTGGTGCCGCTGCTCTTCATTGGCCTTCTCGGACTGCTTCTCGTCCACCTTGGCAGCATGCAAGGAAGCTTCGACTTCTTCGGAGAAGACGGCTTCAAGAATTTCATGAAGCTCTTTGGCAGGTAGATGGTGAAGGAACCAACTGGCAAAACAAAACAAAACAGAACAACCACACCAATGAACAATAGATATCCATGGATTTGCTATCACTCTCTGTGCCTCATAAATTTTTATTTTTTTCTTTCTTATTCTTCTTACTCATGAGATTATTGTATGATTGTTTTTAATTATAATTATTATAGAATTTGTACGGTCATTGAGAAATATCCAATACATTGTTATTATTCTTTATTTGAATTTAATGTGACATTACTGGAATAAACTATTTAACATCATGAAGAAATTTTATCTCACTACTGTTTTTTATTATTATTATTATTAATTCATTCATTTTCTAAGTCACTTCATCGTAATGAGGGCCGCGGGGAGACTGGCACCCATCTCAGCCAACTCTGGGCGAAGGCGGGGTACACCCTGGACAGCTCGCCAGGCCATGCAGGCCAAACAATCACAATTATTTACACTCACTCTCACATCTAGGGGCGATTTGAAACAGCCAATCAGCCTACTGTGCATGTTTTTGGACTGTCAGAGGAAACCGGAGTACCTGGAGGAAACCCACACAAGCACGGGAAGAACAGGCGAACTCCACATAGAAACACCCGAGCCTGGGAATCAAACCCAGGACCTTCTTGCTGTGAGGCGAACGTGCTAACCACTACGCCACCATGCCGTATTATTATCAGTTGTGAGAAACTCAGAAGTATAAGATAAGTACCACAGAGTCTTGTCTAGCATGTGTGTGTGTGTGTGAGAGAGAGAGATGGATCAGATGGCTTCAGTAATATGAATTATTTTATTAATTGCTGAGCTTGTCTTTTTTAATCACGTTATTATTTTATTACAAGCAAGGGCTGAAGCATATCTGATCTACAAATGCTTCAGAAACTTTTAATACTACCTTTCACTGAACACATTTAATTGGAGAGAGGTGTAAACTGGATGTGTTAAAAGACCCACGATAATCAGTTCATTCTTCATTTTTATCCCCTGAGCCGAACACAGTGCTGTCAAGGCAGTGGTGTCAAAGTTGACTGTTCTGTAATACTGCAGTGTGTGTGTGTGTGTGTGTGTGTGTGTGTGTGTGTGTACTCTGGGCTGCCCAGCCCTGTTGGGTTCCACTGCTGACCACTCCTCGCTCTGCTGGTATTTATATGATCTAAATAGCAGTCCTGCTTGCCAGTGCTCACTGCCCGCTCTATTTCTGCTGGCTAAAGAGTGGAGACAGATGTGGAAGGACTGATTAAAGAGGAGAAATACATATACTCTCTCCCTCTCTTTCCTGAAAGGCAAACGTACATTTTAGTACTAGCTGGTATCAGGAAAAGCTACATCTGCTCGTTTTCATCTGAGTTTTAATCTATAGGATTTAAACATATAGCTCCAAAATATAATGGGCTTAGCTTCCTGCACATCACTATTCAACATGAGTTACGCCTAATATAGTCAATAAATATAGATACTTTTCAGGTAACAAATATAGCTATTGTTTATTAATATAAAAAACATGGGGTGGCGCAGCGGTTAGCACGTTTGCCTCACAGCAAGAAGGTCCTGGGTTCGATTCCCGGGCTCGGGCGTTTCTGTGTGGAGTTTGCATGTTCTCACTGTGCTTGCGTAGGTTTCCTCCGGGTACTCCGGTTTCCTCCCACAGTCCAAAAACATGCACAGTGGCGGTTGCAAATTGCTCCTAGGTGTGAGAGGTTGTATGTGTGTTGGCCCTGCAATGGCCTGGCGAGCTGTTCAGCGTGTACCCCTCCCTCGCCCAGAGTCGACTGAGATGGGCGCCAGCCTCCCCCCGTCTCTAATATAGGTAATGTTTTCATTATCTAATATTAAATAAAACTACAGTGAACAATGCAACATGAAATCAAACAACATAAATTTGAAGGTGAAATCAGCTGCTTTTCATTCCTTTCCTCACCCTCAGTTCTCACTGTGATTGCTACAGCACTCCGAATTAAATAAAAGCTAAACTTATACTCAATTCCACCAAATAAAACTAAGTAAAAGTAGATTAAATTAAAACTATTGGGGGGGTTTCACCTATGTGCAACTTAAGTGTCATGTGATCTAAATATAATTACATCTGTCCTAAAAGGCCCCAGAGTTTGTTTGTGAACGTATCCCAGGGCCAAAACATATAATAGAGACATTCCAGTAGCTGTAATTGCAGCCAACAGTGTTTCTACCAAGCGAGTCCTGCATAGGTTTGGGTACCCGATGGGTGACTCAAAAGTTTTAATGTAGTGGTTTTAAAAATCCTCCAATGCAATGTGTGTGTATGGGTGCAGTCAGAAATTAATAGGCCACTGGTGGACTGTGGGTCTACGTGGCAGCACTTAATCTTGAAGACAAAATATACCCAATTTTTATTCACACATTCAGAGATGTACCTAGATGTACATACAAATTGATAATCACTTCATTCCCTCCCAGAACTCTCTGCTTGAAATCACAAGCACTTAGCTTAAATTTAGAAGTCATTAGAAATGAACCCTGAGGTGTTAAGAAAAATAGCTAGTGGACATCTCAAACTCTGGTCTTTGGGAGAAATTTGGACCAATTATATATAATGAAGGCTTCGCTACATGCAAACGTTTTTTTAAAAGGTTAAAAAACAGGACTCATGGTACCAAGTACGTATTATTCCTGGAAAAGGTAAATATATGGGGTCAAGCTAAGGCCAAAAATATAGGGAACTTGTGAAATGATGTACACATGTTTTAAAAAACATTTTACCATCTTAGAATCTTTCTGGCTTACTTGACTCCAAGTGATAAATACAAGGGTGGCCACTGAGCGGATATAAAAATATTAAATAAAAATAAGCTACAGACCAAGCAATAACAATATTAAACGTTAAAGATCAGATACAATATAAATTTTCAGACCTTTACTTTTCATTTCGGATGCCAGTGGAGCACCAAAGTACGATTTCAAATCCAAAAAACTCCACAGGTTTTCAGGAACCTTACCATGAAATACTGATTTTGAGTGGCTTCATCCTTTCAGTTATAGTGTTTCTGCTCTGATTAGTCACCTGAAAGCCCCACACTTGGGCAGACTGAGATGGATGGAGATACTGATATGCATAGAGTAGACAGCTAATCATAAGGCACAGGATGTCATGATGTACCAGCAGCCAAGGCAGCATTCAGAAATCGGCTCCAAGACTGTATAGACGATGACGGCCACCATTTGGAAGATGTTCATCTTTAAAACATGTACAAGAAGTGTACTGAATGAAGTTTCATGTGTGGAAATAATAATTTGATTATCTTTAATGGTTTTTATTTTTCAATTATCTTTGAAACATGGGAGGTTTTATTTGGTCACCCCATATGTCAAAAAACCCCAAAAGCGTTTCTGTTCTTTTTAAACACTAAAAGCACACTAAGGGGTGAAACTGTTTAAGACGATTGAAGAGTAACCCTGGGTTTACACTAGGGCACGATGTTCACCATCTGAGAGAATCGTGATGAGCGTGGGAATCTTGAGGCAACTTGGTGGATTCCTGATGAATAGGCAAAAAAAAAATAATAATAATAATAAATATATATACACAAAAAAATAAAAACACAGGCAAATGGTCAGAGAACAAGTACAAGGCAGAGAGAGGTATCCAAAAAATAAATAAAAACTAGCAAGAATGGTCAAGGAAAAGGCAAGGTCGAAAATTACAAGGCAACAGATTTTCAAATGCTGGAAAGGCACAGGAGAAAACTCTGGCTCGATCTGGCAATGCATGTGGGGAAATGCTGGGCTTAAACAGGACAGACAAGTGAGGCAGGTAACGAGACAGGTGAGCATGTGGAAAGCCAAAGGAAACAACAAAAGCACATCATACCAGAAAACAAAAACTAACCAGCAGAAGTACTAACAGTACCTGTCCTGAAGTCCCGGACAAGCCCGCAATCCAGAATGTCCCAATCAGGAACCCAACACCTCTCCTCCGGACCATAACCCTCCCAGTCCACCAAGAACTGGAGGTCACAGGCCCGGCGACGGACACCCAAAAGCCGGTTAACTGTAAAGTCCTCAGAGCCATCGATGGGCCATGGAGGGGGCTTGGAAACTAGGCAGAATTGGTTACAAAAAAAAAAAAAAAAACAATAGGTTTAATCCTAGAAACATGGTAGGTGGGGTGGATGCGGTGGAGGGTTGGGGGAACCTAAGCCGCACGGCAGCAGGGCCCACAACCTTCACAATGGAGTATGGACTAATAAAACGGGGCGCAGTTTCCGGGAGTCCACCTTGAGGAGCAGATCCCAGGTTGAGAGCCAGACGTGCTGACCCTTACGATAGGGAGGTGCCTTTGAATGGTGGCAATCCGCCTGGTGCTTCATCCTAGCTGAAGCACGTCGCAGAGCCATGCGTGTCTTCTTCCAGGTCTGACGACAACAGCGAATAAGGTCCCAGGCAGACGGTACACCGAAATCCTTCTCTAGAGTGGGTAACAGGGGGCTGGTATCCAAGACAACACTCAAAGGGAGGCAGGTGAGATTCTGAGACTGGAGGAGTGGGCTGTGATAAGGCTGGTGCTGGAGCAGGCGGTGGGTTTTGTGAGAGTTGAAGTTGTTGTACATTTGCAGCAAGATCAGTGACAGCTGTGGGCATGACTGCCATGGTTTTACCAACATCCTCCATTTGTGTTTGTAGTCTCCCCAGCATGATTCCATGTTGCTCCAGTACGGTCCTCCACTGGTTTAAGTCTGCTGGATCCATGTTGGCCAGATCGTACTGTTAGGGTTGACAAGGAGAAAAGGATCCTTACACAGATAGAAGTGGTGGAGAGCACAAAGTTTAATAGATAGGCAAAAAACAGCAGGCAAGCTCATAGTCAAAAAAACAGGCAATGGTCAGAGAATACAAAAAGACAAACAGAGTACAAGGCAGAGGTATCCAAAAATCACAGAGACTAGCACGCAAGGTCAAAACCTACAAGGCAACAGATTTTCAAATGCTGGAAAGGCACAGAAAAAAAAACTCTGGCCCAATCTGGCAATGCGTGTGAGGAAATGCTGGGCTTAAACAGACAGACAAGTGAGGCAGGTAAGGAGACACAGGTGAGTGCAATAATGAGTATGTGGAAAGCCAAAGGGGACAATCAAAGAACAAAAGCACATGATACCAGAAAACAAAAACTAACCGGCAGAAGTACTAATACTTGAGAGAACTTGGTGGATTCATGATGATCACGCTGATCGTGGCAAAATTCTTGACTGTCAAAAATTTTGCCACGATTATTCCGCTGTGTTATGATTTGATGCCACTCCTGATAGAACATGGGAAGTGCAGAAGAGCGCAGTAGAGCTTACCAGACCTTAACAGACCTTAAGAGAGCGTAACAGATCTTGATGCGCCATTGTAGGGGATCTTGATGAACTTGGCAACACGACTCCTTCAAGTTTCATCTCTTGAATGCACCCTGACTCCTTTTTGTACCCCGATCGTGCTCCAAGCATGCTCATAAATCATGGAGCTCCACGCTTACTTTAATTGCAGAGATCACGGACATAGTGCCCCAGTTTAAACCCAGGGTAAGTGATTTGCTTTCAGCTGTAAAGTAAATGCCTACAAAACAAACAAGACTTGAGGAAATGTGTACTACACTACACTGACGATCACGACTTAAAATTTTTATGAACTGAATATATGCCATTTAATCTACATGAATGGTTCAAAAAGAACAGGTGAGACAGAGATGGGTCCTGAGGTCAGAGGTTGTGCAGGCCAGGTTGAATCTGACCATGAGCACTGATCAAGCTGTGTTTCCTTTGTTGCCCCTGGTATTACTCTACACTCTAACCTGATATGGTCCCAGCAAAGGTACCTGGGCAAGAAAATCAGGCTTGAGATACCTGTCTGACTAGACAGAACTGGGAGTGTTTGACAGAGCCCCACCTCTTCATACACTTACTGAAAATCCAGACTCTGGCCAGTAGAAACAATTAATTTCCATTAGAGAGGTTGACTGTCGACTAAGAGGAATTAAAACAGAAACACTAGAGTGATGTGTATGAAGACCTGTCACATGTCATCACCGTGTGTGTTATCATGAGTATCACCAGGTAGGCTTGGAAACTTATGGAAAATTAATAACTTGTAACATCTTCTGTATATCTGTGCTGAGAATGAACACATAGCCTTGTTAGTAAGCCATAATTCACTCTGATTTCATCATTTACTATTAATAGTTATCATGGTATTGCTTCAAGCTCAGCCTGGTTTAACAGAATCTAAAAAAGAAGTGTGCACTAGACTCTACACTGTAATTATACCATATATAATGTGTTACGTGTTAATTTAACGTTATACACAAACACTGTTTATAGTAGCTTTTACATTGAGGGATTAGTAGGCTCATGGCTTCACTGCACTGTTGGTGTTTTGGGGTATTTGGGTGGATCACACAGTCCATGTACATGCTCTCAAGCTCAAATTAACATCTACAGTGCATGACTATAAAGCAAACCTCAGTGCTGTTTTGAGCTTAAGGTATAATCTTCTCTACTAAACGCTTGAAGATTTGTGCGGGTAATGATAAATGGTCCAGCTGATCAAACAAAGCTCGCTGGGTGTTTCTCAGATCCCACCCAGTTCCCATAATAACTTGTAAAAGCACAGATGATATGGTGCAGGCACATGTATGCACTTCAAAACCAGATACTGAACTTTTTTTTTTTTTTTTAGTTTATGGGCTACAAAAGTGAGAGTTCACTGTTTCTTTAAAATGCTGCAAGTGCAGTTTACACATCACCTACGTACATCTAGACCACACATCTCTTATCGGAAATAGTGTTTCTGTATATATTATCTGTTCGAACATAAGCAGTTAATCATTTTAGTTTTACTATTAATGTTGCTTTCACAGGTTATTTTTATTTATTTGCATAACAGATCTCGTTCCTCTGCCTTAAGCAAAATCTAACTTTTTGTCATAGCTACATGAAAATACCTAACAACATATTCTGAATAGTTGGTGGCGCAACAGGATAAACAATATAATAATAGCCAATGAATTACCTGTTCTCCTTTTTCCTATGTGCCAAAGATTAAAGTGGCCCCTGTTTTGTTTTGGTTTATTTTTTTCTTTCGTTAGAACCCCAGCCAGAAAGAATGTGTGAGAGTAGAGTTCTAACATAATCTCAGTTCATCGCAACTTGCCAAACCGTTTACTCCTACTAGGTTCACGTGGAGGCTGGAGCCTATCTCAGCCAACACTGGGCGAGGGTGGGGTTCAACCTAAACGGTTCACCAGACCATTGCAAGGCAACTCACACACAACCATTCACAATCGCACTCACACCTAGGCACAATTTGGAACAGCCAAAATGTCTTTGGACTGTCAAAGGAAACTCACACAAGCATCGGGAGAACATGCAAACTCCACACAGAAACACCTGAGCTTGGGACCTTCTGGATATGCTGACCTTCAAAAGAAGAAACCACAAAAGGAAACCCAGTGACGGGTGAAGGTGCAGAATTCCACAGTGGTGCAAAATTTGTACAGCAGTGGCTGTCATTAATGGCTCCGGTACAATTCTGTGCAAATGCCATGCTGTGCCCTATTACTGCTGGACAGATTTACAAACATTTCCTATGAGTTATGGGTAGTGAAAAATCTGTGGGTGGGCGGGGAGATGACTAACTACCATCTCTGTTCTGCTCCCAGTACCGAGTAATAAATGGTGCCAGTGGGTGCAAGCTCTATGCACGTGTGGTCACCAAACCTGTTTCTGAAGATTTTTTAGATCATCAGGTGGGCATGATTAGGGTTGGAGCCAAAGTCTTCAGAGAGATAGATCTCCAGAAACAGTGTTGGTGACCCCTGCTATACACACACACACCTTATCTACACCAATCGTACATTTCCGAATGTCCATATTGGATCAGACTTTGGTAGACTGAGATGTGGTTACAGCTTAAGTTCACCTAGGCCTTTATATGTGAATAGTCACTAGTATGCAGTATATTCCTGCTCAATCAGGGAAGGTATGAGGCTCAGAAGGGGTCTGGATCATAAAACGCATAAGGCAACACTAATCCTGGGAACAGCCAAACTCCCTCCAGCACCAACAAACCTGCCCAAGGAAGCTAGAGCTACAAAACTATATCTAGGTTCTAGTCAATACCTTATAATATTTTGTTATTCCAGCAGCCTGGGCTAAATAAGATGGGTTTCTCCTGATAACAGGGGAGGAAGAGTTCAGCCCACTTGTCCTCCATGGCTAAATGGATCAGTGTGATTGAGACGACAATGACTGGTTCATGTAGTCTTTAGGGTCATATCATTCGCCTAAATTTCGGTCTGTCCTTTGCATACTGTTGCCATTTATTCCTGTCTATATCCTTCATATATTTTTTATATTGAGTATTTACATATTTAATATTTAAGTGAAGACAATTTGAAGCTGCTGGTTTTCACAAAATTCCAGTACATTTACTAAATGATTAAATAAATGATTATAAAAGTTGTAAACATGTAGCAATCCATGCAAACTATACAGTAGGATACAATGCGAAGGCAATATATGGAGGCTAACTTTAGTTATTGCTTTTATATAAACTGCCCGTAAAAAAAAAATAAAAAAGAACTCGAGCAAATATGTTGTTGAGCAAATATGCCTTTAACCTTGCTTAAAGCATGTAATATCCATGGCATTGTATCAAAAATACCTAAGCAACATAACATTTATTTACATCCAGTGTTGGGTTCATTTCTCACCGACGTCTTGAATTGATGAGGGAAAAACTGAACCACTCCATAAAGTCTCCTCCAGCACATCCCGAAAACTTTCAATAGGGTTAAGGTCAGGACTCTGGGCTGCTGATACAGATGTGAAAATGATTCCTCGTGCTCCCTGAACCACTCTTTCACTGTATGAGTCCCCATTTTATATCCGTGCCATCAGGGGAAAAAAAGTCCACTGATGTGATAACCTGCTCATTCCCTATATTCAGCTCATCAGCTGACTTCATTTTATTGCAACAATAATGTTGCTGAGCCTCGACCTGACTAACTGGAGCAATAATGCCACTGAGATTACATGCTGAGATCAAGGATAAATGCTCTCCATGAAAATATTAGAGTGTGCAACTTTTTTTTTTGGCCGGGCAGAGTACATTTACACAAAGTGAGGAGGATGTATGGAAACAAATGTTTTTGCATTGTCAGTAAGTGCTATGTTACAGTATTGTGTGGTTTCTACAGATGCCTGCTACTACAGACGGAGGTTAAAGAATTTATAAAGCACTGCATGTTGGCAGTGGGGACTAGAGCCAGTCATGCCTGCAGCCTTGCAGATGTACTAGTAGAGGGAGACTTGCGCGGTCACTATAGCCATGGACTCCACCGTATAGGTGGGTATGATAATCAGATTCCAATAAACACCATTTTGTGTAATATTTTATACGTTATATGGCAAAAAAAGATGAGATTTTGACATTCAAAGTATTGACAATTTGTTACAGATTTTCCAACATCTGAAAACTTTAAGGAACAACCGTTATAAAGCTCTGACATTGGAGACTGCTTCCCACACTGACAAATGCAATGCAAAATATGTCGTCTCAACAAATTAAAATATCTTGAATATAGTCAATTGAATTGGTATTTCATTTAATTTCATTCATTTTCTAAGCCACTTAATCCTAATTAGGGTCGCGAGGAGGCTTGCACCCATCTCAGCCGACTCTAGGCGAGGGCAGGGGACACCCTGAACAGCTCGCCAGGACATCACAGGGCAAACACACACACAACCATTCACACTCACACCCACACCTAGGGGTGATTTGGAACAGCCAATTAGTCTACTGTGCATGTTTTTGGACTGTGGGAAGAAACCGGAGTACCCAGAGGAAACCCACGCAAGCACGGGGAGAACATGCAAACTCCGCACAGACACGCCCGAGCCTGGGAATCAAACCCAGGCCTCCTTGCTGTGAGGCGGACGTGCTAACCGCTACGCCACCGTGAAGAATTGGTATTTCATTATAGTGTATATTTTATTTTTGTTATTTCTACTCACTGGTTACAATAAATTTAACTATTCCACTTATTAAGGGTTGTGGGAAAGCTGAAGTCAATCCCAGCTGACTTCAGATGAGAGGCAAGGTTACAACGTGAACAGGTCACCAGTCTATTGCAGTACTAACACAGACACAGATCATTCACACTCATATTCACACCCAGGGGCAATTTAAAGTAGACAGTTGATCATGTAGCCAGTTGTACACTTCTTTGGACTGTGGGAAGAAACCAGAATATCCAGGGAAAACCACATGCAAAATCTACACAGAAAAACTCTTATTGGTCACAAGGTTTGAATCCAGCACCTTCTGGCTGTGAGGCAACTTGTGCTAACCACTGCATCAACTTAACTGTATTCAGTGAGGTATGTAAAAAAATTAAATGGCTAGAAACAAGGTTTCTAGGTTTCAGAAGCTTATTTAGGAGCTCCTGTGCAGAGAACCGTACAACCATACTTTGTTTATCCCATCCCTGAATTGCATGATGAGGGGAAGCAATAAAAATAACAAAACAGATTTATTATTAATTACAAAACTGGAACCCAAGAAATAGAGGCTCACACACCACCGCTTTGACTTTCATAACGTAAAAGATACACAATCCAAGTCAACTGGTGCCGGTCTTGTAGAGGGGGGCTGGTGGTGTAGTAATTAGGGTGCTTTGCTCATGATCAAGAGGCTGTGGGTTCGAATCCCCGTTAGAACCCCACCGTGCTAAGAACCCCGGGCAAGGTTTTAACCACAAATGTGCCTCTGTGAATCCAGCAGTATAAATGGGTACCAGTAAAAATACTGGGAAGGTATAGCATAGCATCCCATCCAGGAGGAGTTGAGCTCCTACTCACATCACGCTACAGAAACCGGAATAAGCTCTGGCTCTCGGGTGTAAAAAGCCCAACAGACCTTAATCCAGCTCAGTTAGGCAGACAAACTTTCATGAACTCCATAAACGGATAATTAAACAATCCAAGATGAACAGGTGATATAAATGATTACAGGTGATTACAAATTAATGTGGAAATCAAACTGGAAACCTTTCCTGCTTTCACTCCAGACCGTAGTCAGGAAACGCAGGGGAGCTTTATTTATTTATTTATAAGGAGCAGCACTCCTCTTATAAAGCCAGCTTCAGAAAACCATCAGTAGAGAGATCTATCGAGAGCTCTGCTTTTCGACAGTGCTTCAGAACCAGGAATAATAGTTATAATAGTTAAAGTAATATTATTTTCAAGATATTTCCACTTGCTAACCCTGGGTTTACACTGGGGCATGATGCCCACAATCTCCACGATTTGAGAGAATAGTGATGAGCGTGGGGGGCATGGGTTCGAATCATGATGATCTTGAGGGATGATTCGTGAGGCATTCGTGATGATTGTGGTGATCGTGGCATAATGTTTGACTGTAAAAAATGTTGCCGTGATTATTAGATATATTACGATTTGACACCAACCGTGATAGAACGTGGGAATCATAGTAGAGCACAGCAGTTCTCTATGTGGTCACGTTCCAAGACCTAGCATACATGCATTCAATTTGAAATATCATTTTCTTTACAATAATAATAATAAAATTTACATTTTTTTATTTTAATAAAATTTTAATAAAAAACAGTTTTCACTATCTATATTGCGTGATAGGGTGGTTGGGTTCCGCTCGACGGACCCCAGCTAACATGAAAGAACAACAGATAAACAATATAAAAGAATGACAGAACTTGCCTGCTTTTGGTCCTGGCTGCCCCAAAGGCCAAAATGATGTCACTTCCTCTTTGTGATATCATTTAAAGAAACTGTACAGTATAGTTCAGTACAAAACAAGTCAGTGTGGCGGGGTGGTAAATCAAACTGAGGGACGCACATAAATCATAACATTTTAACAAGAAATAATGTTTTTAATTTGAATAGATTTATCTTATGTTAACAGGGACACACATATGATGCTGGAAATAATAAAAATTTGAAAAAAATTTTAATATTATTTGGTGATATTTTATATGCAAATATTATGTTGGTCAATATGGACACATGAAAATTATCATGTACTGATAAAAATAGTATATTGATCTTTAAGAATAGTATTTTCTGATATATCATGTGGACACTTGATTTAGTAGCTGTAAACTTTGGAAATACACTTTGACACATTTTTTGTGCCTTGTGCATTGCATTAAACGTTGCGCACCCAAATGGCACCTACTAATACCGACCCTACTAATATCCCCTAGGTGTGAGTATGAATGGTTGTGCTCGTGTTGGCCCTGTGATGGACTGGCGAGCTGTTCAGGGTGTACCCTGCCTTCAGCTAGAGCCGGCTGATATAGGCTCCATCCTACCCCCGACCCTAGAAGGATGAAGCAGTTCGGCAAACGAATGAATGAATGTTCCACAAAAATGACCTCATGCTAATGGTTGTGTTCCAGATGTTTACGTCAAGGAGACCCAGGCAGGAATCTGTGCAAAGGAAGGTGAGCCAGTGGTGGAAAAGGAGTCAGTGGCTACTGCGCTTGTAAACGGGAAGAACCTCCTGGGTCCAGTTGTAGGAAACTACTGCATGAGTTTAGCTCTGAAGAAAGCGCAAGATGTGGGCGTAGGCTGGGTGGTGGCTTACGGCAAGTCCTACATACCGCACGAACCATTTAACGAGAAATCTGTCAGGATAGTGGTGGTTATAAATGAGAAATCAGCAACATTGAAAATGTGTAAACAAAGGTCACCATGGCGACCAATTCATCTCATTATGTCTCATTATGTTTTTCAGACTCCAACCATTATGGCATTGCTGGCTATTATTCCATACAAGCACTGAAAAAGAACATGATTGTGAGTGGCACAGTCTGTATTTTTGCATGTGTGTGTGTGTGTGTGTGTGTGTGTGTGTGTGTGTGTGTGTGTGTGTAAGAGAGAGAGAGAGAGAGAGGTGGATCAGATGGCTTCAGTAATATGAATCATTTTATTTTATTAATTGCTGAGTTTGTCGTTTTTAATCACGTTATTATTTTATTACAAGCAGGGGCTGAAAAATTCATAGGCTGACCATGATTCAATGGTTGAACTTGTCCAAATGTGGGTTATTTTTCAACATAGTCTCCCTTGTTCCGCTTGCTATAGAAGCTCTCATCCTGGGGGTGAGATGGATTGCTTTAAACCTTTCAGCCCACCCTCGTTTATTTATAACATTGATGTAACTTCAGTCATCATGTCACCAGCCAAACGTCTGATCCATCAGGTACACAGTGTCCATTCTTCGTATCACCTGCCATCTGATCAACACCAGGATATAAAACAAGCTTACACACAATGAGTTAACACCTTTTAAAGAACAAAAAATAGCAAAGCAGTTGTTTTGGTGCCACTTTCCCAAATCAAATGAATGCATCGAGAGAGATGATTTATTCTTTAATCTCCATATCATTTTATTCAGTCTATTTGATAAATATATGATTGTGCAGGTAATTGAACAAGGTTTGGTTAAGTAAGCGCCAAGTAATACTGTATTCTGAAAAGCATTCTGCTAAAGTTTGTAGCTGGCTCTTCTGGGTCTCACCAGACTGACACCAAGGATATAAAACAATAAACTCAATCAATTCACCTCAAGTGACTTTCTGAAGCACCTCATTTATAGAATTTATTTTATTCTCAGTGTGCGAGTGAATGAACTCGTTCACAGGGTGTTAACAGAAAATGCTAACGGGCTCCTTGTGCTTCTTTAATCCTCGTTGTACCTAAACTTGAATTTTTTAAAACATTTGGCATCGAACCAAAACAGTTGCTTATTCGTGCCAACTACACCCAGGTTTTCCTCGCCCAACCTTTCCAGTGATCTTGACAATAAATCCAGACATGCCCCAAATGATGCGTCCCTAATATCTTACTAACCGTGGGATAATTTGAAGATAAAACAGCACAAAATAGTTAACAGGGATAGAATTAGGTCAGTGAATGAAAATGAGTTGTGGGGGAAAATTGATTGACTCAGTATTGTATGTGAGAAATTGATCATTTTTGAATGGAAGTCTACGGAACTGGAAATCTTTTGTAGCCTGCCCCTAGAGGATCCCAGTGGTACTGCACTTTAAGAAATTTCTGTGTAAGCTTCATTTTCCCGCTCAGTTGGTTGCCGCTTGATTTCAACACAGAAATACAAAGTGTGGTTTCTAAATTTGCCTTAAATTATAAATCATACCTAATGCTTAAAAAACTAACTATCAACAATATTTTAAAATCTTAAAAAATAAACATACCCCCCCAGTGCAGCTAACTGGGTTATCAAATGCCGGCCATGTCTCTCACTGTCTGTGGTGGGAGGCATGTAAAAGA
>JBCNYH010000007.1:2383956-2402690 GCA_039654325.1 Tandanus tandanus
GTGTGTGTGTGTGTGTGTGTGTGTGTGTGTGTGTGTGTGTGTGTGTGTGTTGGTCCTGTGATGGACTGGCGAGCTGTCCAGGGTGTACCCTGCCTTCACCCAGTGTTGGCTGAGATAGGCTCCAACCTCCCCGCAGCCCTAATAGAATCTAGCGCTTCAGCAAACGAGAAAGTGAATATAAATTTTTTGTGACATGGAGTTCAGTTAGAGATTGCTATGGTTTAATTAGTATAGCCTAACTATATAATATCATAAATATCAAAGAAAATAAATGCATAAAATAACTAAATAATTTTTAAAAACTTATATAACTATTTAGGCTAAAGGTAATGCTCAGAATAATATAAATATGTGATGTAATTTTCAGAGTTTCTAATGTTTTTGGAGTTTATCTGACATTTCATTGGTAATTATAAATTATAACGGTATGGTGTATTATTCTGTGTGTGTGTGTGTGTGTGTGTGTGTGTGTGTGTGTGTGTGTGTATAAGAACGAGGTTGCCATCTCTTTGAAAGTGACTCCTCTGCTGCCAACCCACAGACTCCTCCAGTAAATCAGCAGCCTACAGGTCAGGTGGCACTATTTGTTCAATTAAACATTACCATTATAACCAACACCCAATCAGTGAACATCATCATTCTCAATGCCCAATTACTGAACACCATCATTCCCAACACTTAATTACTGAACACCATCTTTACCAACACCCAATCACTGAACACCATCATTACCAAAACCTAATTACTGAACACCAGTATTACCAACACCCAAGCACTGAACACTATCATTCCCAACACCCAACCACTGAACATCATTATTACCATCACCTAATCACTGAACACCATCATTACCAACACCCAACCACTGAACACTATTATTACCATCACCTAATCACTGAACACCAGTATTACCAACACCAAAGCACTGAACACTATCATTCCCAACGCCCAACCACTGAACACCATCATTACCAACACCCAACCACTGAACACCATTATTACCATCACCTAATCACTGAACACCATCATTACCAACACCCAACCACTGAACACCATCATTACCAACACCCAACCACTGAACACCATCATTACCAACACTCAATCACTAAACACCATCATTATCAACACTCAGCCACCGAACACTATCATTACCAACACCCAAGCACTGAACACTATCATTCCCAACACCCAATTAATGAACGCCATCATTACCAACACCCAATCACTGAATGCCATTATAAGTAACACCCAATCACTGAACCTCATCATTCTCAACACCCAATCACTAAACACCAACATCACCAACACACACTCACTGAACACCATCATTCTCAACACCCACTCACTGAACACCATCATTCTCAACACCCAATCACTAAACACCAACATCACCAACACACTCACTGAACACCATCATTCTCAACACCCACTCACTGAACACCATCATTCTCAACACCCACTCACTGAACACCATCATTCTCAACACCCAATCACTAAACACCATCATTCTCAACACCCACTCACTGAACACCATCATTCTCAACACCCAATCACTGAACACCAATATCACCAACACCCAATCACTAAACACCATCATTCTCAACACTCAGCCACTGAACACCATCATTCTCAACACCCAATCACTAAACACCAACATCACCAACACACTCACTAAACACCATCATTCTCAACACTCAGCCACTGAACACTATCATTCCCAACACCCAATCACTAAACACCAACATCACCAACACCCAATCACTAAACACCATCATTCTCAACACTCAGCCACTGAACACTATCATTCCCAACACCCAATCACTGAACAACAATATTACCAACACCCAATCACTGAGCACCGTCATTTCTACAACCCAATCACCGAACATCATCGTTCTCAACACAAATCCCAAATCATTACGACAGTTTAATGTATATGCAAATTTTATAGGTCATAGTGGTGACTTTCAGAGTACGTATCCACCACTTTCAGTCATCCAGCAGAAGAACACTAGCTCACCGCGACGATGCCAGGTACCTGAACTGGAGCTGCTGCTTACTTTAAGTTTCTGTTTTCAACGTCTGCTCTGCAAACTGTTGCCTATAAGTCTGTCTGCTAGTCTGAAAATAATTTTTGTGTTGGTTTATGTGTTTGCCTGAGTGGTGGTCTCCAAGCCTCTACTCTTTTGTGTTTCAGGTTTGTTCGTAATAAACCTCAGTTCTGTTTTATTCTTGTGTGTGCGTGATCTGCTTCCAGAGACACCATTACAGAGAGAGAGAGAAAGAGAGAGAGAGAGAGAGAGGCTGTGCTACTACAAAAACTATTTCACAATTAATTTATTAGCAGTCATAAACATGGAGAGAGCATTGACTTTCCACATCAATGCATGCTATCAAGCATTGTTTATTTGCTAACTAGGCCTGTGCGTGCACTAGCTAGGTAAATAAAATGAATGAACTTTTTTTTTAAATTTGGTTAATATTTTATATATATTGTCATATTTGTACACCTACTTTGAGAGGAACAGTCATGAACCGTAATGTGTAATGTTCATAATACAATAATGTTAATTAAAGTTAGATCTCGATACAGAATTAGTTTTTATGGTCAAACCCCAAATGATTCCCTGCTTCCCATACAAGTGCACTACATAAAGCATAAAGTAATGGGTGCTATACAATGGATGGGTTCATTACAGAGGTGGGAAATTGTAATTTAGCCCACATTAACGTTAGCAAAGTAAAAGTAACCTTAGTTTGCTGGCTTCCTTGTCAGGGCTGACACAAAAACAGAACACAGAAACTGCGCTTACTGACGTAACCCGATCTTAGGATCGATATCTGCTTCTCTACGACTTCTCAACAATCGTATACTTGTTATGAAAGTCATTAGTTGTTGAATATCAGGTGATCTGGCATTCTTATTGGTTGTCTCGGAATTCCGGAGACCAGGAAACTTATTTCTAACAAAGCATGTGGTGACTAAATCACTGATCTGTGTCTGTAAGACACAAACAAACAGCAAAGCAATTGAATGACACAATGCCACTGTTTAAATCTAAACATATTACACAGGATCCCTTACAAAACTTACAGAACAGTCCAGGACTAAGGCTGGAAAATGGTTGTGTGCTGCTAATAGGCTACGCTATACTTGTAACAAGTTTTTAAATTAAGTTAAAGAAATAAATGATGAGATGACCTTGAGATGAGATGATCTTGGGCTCCCACAAGCCCCCACGCTCATCACAATTCTCTCAAATCGTGGACATCATGGACATCATGGCCCCAGTGTAAACCCAGGGTTACAGCCCTCATTCCTAATGTCAATTATAATTTTGAAGAAAAAAACCCCTTAATTTGTAAAATTACAGCACAGTGAAATTATTTTCTACATGTAGGGCAGCTTGCTAGGAAGTTTCAGAGCCAGGATAAGACGTCCAGATGTGTGCTCAAAGGATTAGGGTCCTTGCTTAAGGGCCTCATAGCGGCAGATTGGTACTACTAGGGCTTTAACCATAAATATAAATGATCAATTTAGAATAAATATGTAAAAATGTTGATGAAATTCTGGTTGAGATATCTTATGAATTCACATAATAATAATAATAATAATAATAATAATAATACGAGTAAAAATACTATTTCTGACACTTGGACCCCTAACTATAGTGTTGTATGATTAGATAAATACATACGTACACACGTACACACATAAATAATACATCGACATGAATACATACTTATATATACATCTGCACATCCACTACTGGACTGTAACTTTGTCGTGATGAAGTGGCTTGCGAGTTCCTAGGAACCTGAATGCACATGCCGGTGGAGGCCCCGGCCCTCGGTAGGTTTAACCTTACTGGACCTGGCCTTTTGGGAGGGGCCTGACTAAATGCAGTCCATCTAGGGTCCATGCCCCAACAAGTATGCTGCCTCGCATATGAGTAAAGCACAGAGATAACATAATGTCTGATGGGATGAGCCATTGCATGCCACCAACAAAACCTGATTCTTGGAGGCCAATAGTTAAAGAAGGTTCTTGGAAAGCAACCTTAGGGCATAGATACTATGGTCTACTCCAAGATAACAGTCGGAATGGCCAAAGGCGTAGAGACTACAGTGTTTTATAACAGCCTGTCTGGGTTAGTTTAGTAAAGGTCAGCCCTCTGACCCTACCTACTGACTGCTTCTCTTTAGACACACACATGGTGATATCTGCCTCTCCTCGGAGTCACTCCATCGGTTCGCTGGAAGAAGGAAACAAGTACCAACTCAGGACAGACGACCTGCTAGCAGCTGTGAGACCAGAACCCTTGCAGCTGTGAATGAACAACATCCGCTACAGACACTTCAAACAGAATCTTAACAAAACAATTGCGCCGAATGAAGGGCCTCTCAAGGTTTCTTCCTCGTGTCAACTGAGGGAGTTTTGCCTTGCCACCATTGCCGCAGGCTTGCTCATTAGGGATGTGTAGGGTTTGTAAAAGAAATGTTTAAATTCTTTTTTTCATTTGTTTTTAATTGAATTGAATTGAGAAGCTCCAATCTCACTACAATCTCACTACCACGTTTCCCAACAATGTATTTTGCTAGGATGTATATGTGTGAAAGGGGTTTAACACACATTTAGACACTCCTGAGGACGAACATACATTTTGGGGATATGTATCATGGACAAAGCTTTGCTATAAAAAAAGATCAAGCACACATATCAGGAGTACAAACAAACACTATAGCCTGAAATCATTTGTGGAGAAAAAAAATTCTCACACTTCTGGTCCAACTTGTTAGACATGATTTAAAATATTGGTGACTGGAAAAACAGACAAAAACACAAATCATAAAATCATAGAAGAAACACATGCAACAATGCGACAAGTCACTTACTTCCCTTCTTACTTCTTCACAGCTTTACAAACATTTATAACCCCCGGAATTTCACCTTGATCCAGTACATCTAATGCAGGCTGTAGTTGCTAAACTAATTGCTATTTGGTAAATGAATGGAACTGAGGTTTGTTGGACACCTTAGGGGTGGCCATGTATTCATCAAAAGAACAAGGAATGACTACAGAAGGGACTTCCTCCACTTGGTCTAAATACAGTCACCTCATACAGAACTAAATTCTAATGCATTATTATTAGGGGTCCAAGCACCAGGTTGGGACCCTGTTGTTTTCACTCTGTACATTAAGTTCTTTTTTTTATTATTTCTGGGGTTTTTTGGACATAAAACCAAAACTGTGCTGCAAAAAGTCATCAAATTTAGTATCATGGTAGAGGGTCATGTTCTGAACAATACAATTTTGCCTCCATAGGTCACATGACCTGGCAGCTATCGTTGATTGAAATCGCCATTTTCGAAAGCACCGCCGCCCCTTGAACAGTTACATGAAAAGAGAGGTTCCCCTCCTTACAAAGAACAATTTTGCCCCATAGACCTTTCAAGTCTGCCATGTTGGATTTTGAGCTAATCTGCACAATTACGAATTATAAAAAAAAAAACCCAAACAAACAAAAAAAAACATCTAAATGGCTGGGCTGATTTAGACAAAATTTGAAACCCACCATCTTGACCCTATACTGAACTTAAATTGTGAAGAAAAGCTGCTACATTAAAAAATGTGGCTGCCACAAGCCAGTGAATTTGTAACATTTCCTAAATATTATTAGCAGTTCAACCAATATGGCAGTTGATTCCATATGGCAGAAGTGGCAGAAGTGGCTCAGTGGTTAAGGTGCCGGATTACTGATCTGAAGTTCAAGAGTTCAAGCCCCAGTACCACTAAGCTTCCACTGTTTGGGCCCTTGAGCTAGGCCCTTAACCCCTCAATTGCTCAGTTGTATAAAACTGACAAATGTCAGTCACTCTGGATAAGGACGTCTGCCAAATGCTATAAATGTAAATATCAATCATTCTGAAATTGCTTGTGGACAATAAGAAGGCATTATTGACAGGATATTTCAAATTTGAAAGCAATCCATTAAAAAAACACTGATTCCATAAGCATTTGAACATCTCAATTTTTAAACTGAAAAATATATTTAACAATCTTTTCATGAACTGTAACTTCAATTTATTGCACTTATTGCACTCTAACAAAATTACGGTAGAAATCTTGCTACATCAGGGAACATCAGGGCTATGTGTCAATCAAATTGTAATGATCACATGATGCATCTTTTATTTATTTATATTTTGATATTTAATTCTCAGTGTTGGCTAGATCAACACAAAACTTGGTATGTAAGGCCCTTTCACTGTCCTCTTTGTTATTTCAAGACCACCAGGGAATTAGCCTATTGACACTTGGACCCTGGTATTGCTGCTTGGAATATTGTTGTTGTTGTTATTATTATTATTATTTATATTATATTATATTATATTATATTGATGATAATAATAATAATAATAATAACAATTAATCCATGTGAATATGCAAGAAGGGTATTGAAATAATGTTTGTGGATGGTTAAGACCAAAATAGGACAGCACAGTGGCTTAGTCCACCTCACAGCAAGAAGGTTCTGGAATCAGGCCTCAGACTCGGCAAGAGCATTTCTGTGATTAGTTGGCATGTTCTCCCCAGGCTTGCTTGCATGGGTTTCCTCCTGGTATTTCAGTTTCCTCCCACAGTCCAAACACGTGCACGTTCGACTAATCAGCTGACTAATGTAGCTGTAATTGCCCCTAGATGTGAGTGTGAATGATTGTGCTTGCGTATTGGCCCTGGGATGGACTTGCCAATCTGTTTAGGTTTATACCCCGCCCTCGACCAGGTTTGGCTGAGATAGGCACCAGCCTCCCATCAACCCCAGTCAGTTTCAGCAGTTTGGCAAAGGATGAATTAATGAAAGAATGAATAATAATCTAATAAGAAATAAAGTCATGACTTTTAACTGACTGAAAAAAAAATGTGTTAGAAATGAAGAGAATGATATGATGCTTGACAGCACCAGGACTGAGAAGTACTCATGGAAATAGTCTACCTGGGTCCGGGGGGGCGTGGCCTCGCAGTCCTTCAACTACACGCTCCACCTTCACACCCAGGGGGCGGGGCTGCAGGTCCATCCTCTTAACTCCCATCAGACACTCTTCCCTTCAGTCCTGAACACGTTTAATAAGCATCTTTATTCCGTTTTAAGACGAGTTCATGCCTCTGCGTTACCTCTGAAAGCTTGTTGTGGTTATCTGTGATGTCATTGTTCCTCTGAAGGTGACGTCTCAGTGATGGGAGTCCCAGTCACAAGAGTATACACTAGAAACAAAAACTGTATCTGTGTGGACCAAGCACTGTTTTTCATTAGTGTGGTTAGAGTTCAGACTTTTGTTTATTTGTGAAGTTAAAGGGTAAGGGAACGCATTACCGATGAGTGTCCTCACAACGATAGGAATACAGGTGCGTGTAACTCATTAGTATTGTTCTGTCCTTTCTTGCTTTTCCTGCTTTTGTGGATATGTTTTATCATACGTGCAAATACTTAACTAACTACAGTTTCAAATTACTTACTGCAATAGCCTACCAGAAAAGTTATTTATTTATTTTTTTAAATACGGAAGTGTGTGAGTTTAAATGAGGACTTGTGTGAATTTTGTTCAGGCGCTCAACATGACGCACTCTGGGGTCCTAACTAGCAACGGAAGCTAGCGGAAGGGAAACGCTTAAACCTTCCCATTAAAACTACTTTATCTCATGGTTTTCTTATCGCGTGTTTTAAAGGTAAGATTTTTTTGTAGTGTGAAAAGATAATTGCACGAATTATCGCTCGATAATTTCGTGGCTTTGAGGTGTTTGTTGGTGTCGATGATGGCGGTTGTTGCTGGTGATTTGATCAGTGTTTACATACAAACCTCCTCTCTGGGCGGCCTGCAATTAGCACGACTGTTTAATTCTCGGTAACCAGCACTGCCACTGACATTTACATGTCAACATTAGGTTACTACATTTGTTAAAATTGACTGAATAATCATCACACAGGCGGGTTATATGAATGTTTGGCTTTCAGTGTGGTGACTAAATGAACGCATGAAGTTTCTAGCACTTCTTCCTTCGGTGTTAGCTAACACGTTTACCAGTTTACTAACTAATCTTTATAATACGAGCTTGGTTTATTTGGTCATTAATGTTATTTTGTCTGCTAATGTCTGAGCTGTAATTCATTACACACACACACACACACACAGAAGGTTGAATGTGTGGCTAATATATCCATCAGGAAGCAGGGGAAGTGCAGCAGCTAATACACACATGCTAATGTCACACCTGCAACTTTAATCCATTTCTCTGATTACAATTATTATAATAATTACTGCGGGTTGTCGAAGAAACTTTTATTTTAAAGGTTTCGTCGATTCCTTTATTCCTTACTCGTACAAATAACACTAAGAAGATGTGTTTTGAAAAAAAAAATCGTGAAGAAAACCTGTTTGTACACAAACATGGTTTAATTTCGCTTCCTGTCTGTCATTTTATAAAGATTTAATCATGTGAGGGATTTAATTTTGCATTCGAGGTCAGGCTACATCCCCACCTACACAAAAAAAAAAAAAAAAAAACACCCTTTAACATTTTCTCAATCACTGGGTTACAGCGTGACGTCAAACCAACATGGCCGCCCAACGAGCCCCACAGGGATGGGACCTGACTTGGATGGTTGTCCCGTGTCCATGGACAGGAAACCCAATAAGGCTGCTGTGTCACCAATAAAAAAAAAAAAAAAAGGTTTATTATTAATCATCATCTTTAGGGTCCCATGTCTGAGTCAGACGTTGGGGTCGGTGTTTTCCAAGCTTTAACGAGTCTGAAACCCAAAAACTAGAGGCTCATGCGCCGCCGCTCAGACATAATAAACACACAATCTAACTCCGGTAGGTAGAAACGCTTCTGACAGACAAACACCAAACATTAACCACAGCATGGCACATAAACTTGTAAAACTAAGCTAAACTAACACGACAGGTGATACAAATGAACACCGAAATCAACGAGTGAAACAAAAACTCAGTGTTATCTTTTCCTGCTTTCTTTCCAGACTGTAGTCGGAAAATGCCAAGGAGGTTTATTTATTTATCTTTTATTGCCAGCCTTGGACATCTGTCAGTAGAGAGATCGGTTGAAAGCTCAGCCTTTAGGCAGTGCCTAAGTCTTTGTATTATAATTGGTAAAGCATGGCAAAATGTATCAAAAGTGAAATTCATATTTATGTGCACAATCAAGCATATAAATCTGATTTAAGCATATAAATCTGACAAACATTGCTGTGAGACTATGAAAAAGTGTGAGGTTTGACTTTAAGAGCTGCCAGTATGTCGATGAACAGCATCCAAAAATGATACAGAATGTAATGTGTAGTACCCGGTAATGGCACGATCTGATTGGTCCCCTATCGGGACTAAAAGCCATTATTCGGAGTGGATAATGCTTGAATCAAAACAGTGGAAGCTTAGAGTTTGACACGGTTGTTTGGCGCAGGTGGCATCGTTATTATTACACTTTAAAATGGGAAAAATAACCCCTGAATGTCTTTTTCTTTTGCTTCTGTGTAGTGTGTGTATATCTATATATAATAACACTTTTATGGAGAGCATGTCGTGTACTTTAAATGAGTAGGTTAAAATAACACCGCTAGCTGCACAGGGTTTAGCTCAGCTTGAAGCACAGAGCTCACATGACCTACCTCTGTAATGGCTAAAATATGTAAATTAAAAAATCTCATTTGGGTCATTCCATGCCAATTCAACAAATACCCTCCATTTGACCATCTCAGATCTGCCTGAAAAAATTCTAACGCAAACTTGCATTAGAATTAAAGATGCGTGCAAAGTTTCAGCTCAATATCTGTTCTAGTTTTTGTTTCTAAAAAAAACTGTTAGGGCACAAAGCTAAATTCCTTTTTACCCATGTCTTGGGAACGTCAAATGAAAATCACTTTTTGAATGTTTTATATTTAGAGAACCGTACGAGATATCACTTTGAATTGTTTTTGTATGCCTGCTATCTGGGGTGAGTGCTGCGGAAATACTAAAACTTAAGGATGTCTCCAATTGGCTAAATTTCATAATCATGTAAATTAGCTTTTCCATTTTAAGATTTCTATAACAGCGTTTTCAAACAGCTATAACTTCCTAAGTGTTTTATCAAGATGCCTCAAATTTTGGTTGTCCACCCTGCTATATCCGTTTTATTAGCAGTGCAAGCACAACTCACATGAAACATGTAGAGCCAATGATTAGACGGCACAAAGTAAACATTTTTATTGTTTAACACCAAATGCCCAATCCGTGTCAAACCTCTGTCATTTTAAAGAGTAGATTAATGTTAATGTTACACATTCCAATATTTCATTCCATTGAGTTTGTTCTGGTGCTTTGTTTCATTATCCCAGAATTAATTTTTAAATGTATTCAAAAATAAGAAGTAAATGAAGGCTGATTTCAGTTCTTTTGTCTTACAAAGTGCATTTGCTTTAAAGTCATTATTTCTCTTCAGTCGAAGTAATTAGTTCAAGTTTTTCATGGAAGAGTCTGCTTGTTGAATAGCGTCCTTTCTTAACAGACACCTCCTACTTAATTGGAAATAATTGGTGCAACAACTTTGGCAATAATGTGCTGAATGCCCGAGTGCATGCTGTGAAATCCCCTCACTCAGTTATATTTATTTCCCGTTTTTTTCCTCCTCACAATCTAAGAGATCATCTGACTCAGATACCAAGATATGATCTTATGTAATGTAAAAAGAAAGAAAGAAACCAGGATAAATCGTGAAAGCCCCTGTTGCAGCTGATGCGAAGCAGCCCCACCGCATGACGCTGTCACCACCGTGCTTCACCGTGGGGATAAGTTGCCTTATATGACTGTTTTTGTGCCAGATATAACAACTTTTCTAATTGTGCCTAAATTTTCCACCTTAGTCTCATCAGGCAAGGATGTTGTGCCACGTGGTTTGTGGTGATTAGGTTGGGCATGGATGTTGTTTCTTGAGAAGGGCTTCAATCTACCACACACTGTGCCTAAGCTTTGTATGTGGCATGTATGATTTCCATATGTATATCTGTTTGCTTGGAAGTTAATATGGTGCTTAAAAATTTTAAGTATTGGATAGTTTATCACATTTGTTGCATGAGAAAAGCATGAATCAATTAGTACAGTATTAAAGGTACCTGGGCAAAGTTAAACTGATAGCGATATGTAATTAAGTTAATGAAGTGTGTGGTGGCGATTGTAGCATGTCAGCATTATCTCTGATGTTTCAGCAAAATGCCAGCCGAACGCAAGAAATCAGTAAATGCGGATGAGAAAGAGACGGCACCCTTCAGTAACAAGGAGAGGGAGAAAGAGCGAGACGGTGAGAGAAGGGCCACGTTCTCCCGAGACAAGGCCCGAGACGACAGCAAGATGAGCGGAAAGAAGGAGAGCGGCAAGTCTGGCGACGAGAAGAAGCGACGGATCGAAGAGGAGAAGCGGCGGAAAGAAGAGAAGGAGCGGAAGAAGAAGGAGGAGGAGAAGCAGAAGGCCGAAGAGGAGCAGAAGAGGAAAGAAGAAGAAGAGCGAAAGCAGCAGGAAGAACAGGAGAAGAAGCTGCTGGAGGAAGAGGCTAAACGGCAGAAGGAAGAGGAGGCGGCTCAGCTGAAGTAAGATTTATTGATTGTACTCGGTGTGGTTTAAACAGGTTAGGAGTTCTTTTGCTTGAGTAAATTGTTGTAGCAGAATAGCTCAGTTTGTGGGGCTGTTACAGTTAAAGTGTTAATTCGGGAGGGGGCGAATATAGCACTGTAAAAGGTGATTGTTCACTCTGTTTAGGGAGAAGGAGGAAGCTCAGCAGCTTCACCAAGAGGCATGGGAGAGACACCAAACCAGAAAAGAGCTGCGTGTGAAGAATCAGCACGCGCACGAGCACCGTCCCGAAGAAGCCTTTTTCAGCCGCCTGGATTCCAGCCTGAAGAAGAACACGGCCTTCGTTAAGAAGCTTCGTACGCTCACGGAGCAGCAGCGCACTTCGCTCTCGCACGATTTCGACTCGCTCAATCTCAGCAAGTACATCGGCGAGGCCGTCAGCTCGCTGGTGGAAGCCAAGCTGAAGATCTCGGATGTGGGTTGCGCCGTCCACCTGTGCTCGCTTTTCCACCAGCGCTATTCCGACTTTGCCCCTCAGCTCCTCGCTGCCTGGAAAAGACACTTCGAGGCGCGTAAAGAGGAGAAAGCTCCGAACGTGAGCAAGTTGCGCACTGACTTGCGCTTCATAGCCGAGCTCACTATCGTGGGCCTGTTTACCGACAAGGAAGGGCTCTCTCTGATCTACGAGCAGCTGAAAAACATCATCGGGGCGGACCGTGACACCCACACCCACGTCTCGGTGGTGATCAGCTTCTGCAAACACTGTGGAGACGACATCGCCGGGTTGGTGCCTCGCCGCGTGAAGAGCGCGGCGGAGAAGTTCGGCCTGGCCTTTCCTCCCAGTGAGATCATCAACGCCGAGAAGCAGCAGCCCTTCCAGAACTTACTCCGAGAGTACTTCACGTCTCTCACCAAGCACCTGAAGAAAGATCACCGAGAGCTGCAGAACACTGAAAGACAAAACAGGTCGGACCCTACTTTGTTTATTTCTCTGACGAAGCTAAGCCCCCGTAACTGCTTTTCTAACGTCTGTCTGTCTTTTCTCTCAGGCGTATCCTTCACTCGAAAGGAGAGCTGAGCGAGGATCGACATAAACAATACGAGGAGTTTGCGACGTGCTACCAGAAGCTGCTGGCTAACACTCAGTCTCTGGCGGATCTACTGGATGAGAACATGCCCGAGTTACCTCAGGATAAAACTGTCCAAGAAGGTACACGCGCACTCACACATCTGCTCATAGAAGTCTGTTATTCCTTATATGTGTGTATATATATATATATATATAAACCTACACTACTCATTCCATAATACTGAAGTCAGTAGAGTAATATAACACTATTACTTACATAAGTATTCACTCCCTGTGCCATAAAACTCCTGAGTTCTGCTGTAATCAGGTGCTTTAAAGGTACAATGTGTAACATTTTGAAGGATCTATGAGCAGAAATTAAGTACGTTATCAATAAATACGTTTTCATGAACCTATATTCAATCATTCATTCATTTTGTAAGCCGCTTAATCCTCATGGTCGCGGGGAGGCTGCTGCCCATCTCAGCCAACACTGGGTGAGGACGGGGTACACCCTGGACAGCTCGCCAGGCCATCGCAGGGCCAAGACGCATGCAGCCATTCACACTCACTCCTAGGGGTGATTTGGAACAGCCAATCAGCCTACTGTGCATGTTTTTGGACTGTGGGAGAAAACTAGAGTACCCGGAGGAAACCCACGCAAGCACGGGGAGAACATGCAAACTCCCCACAGAAACGCCCCGAGTCCGGGATTCGAACCCAGGACCTTCTTGCTGTGAGGCGAACGTGCTAACCACTGCGCTACCGTGCCGCCCCGAATCTATAATCCTTGAAAAAAATAAAAGACGTTGTGTTTTCCGAACCATATCTGCATGGGAGGCGGCTCCCCTCTAAATGGAGCCCGCCATCTTGGAGCACCATGTTTTACAATAGCCCAGAACCATACAGGCATCGAAAGGGAGGGGTCAGGAATGAAAGTTGGTTGCAATCTGGAAACTCGATACTGCTAAGTCTTACACACTGTAGCTTTAAAAACTTTTTTATTTACCTGCGTGGATATGACTTGTATGTAACTCACGTGTCAGATGATGGACCAGTATTTAGGTCTAAAAGTAACTATCAGAATTCTGTGACAAGGTTCTGGAAAATATCCCAGAGCATTATTATTAAACGCACGGGGGGTTCTGGTATGATGAGATCAAGAACCTGTTGCTGCTGTCTGATGGAATCCTAACTCTTCTCAACACCCAGAGACAATCATTCCCACACTGAAGAACGGTGGTGGTAGCGTCATGCTGTGGGGATGTTTTTAATCAGTGGGGTCTGGGGAACTGGTTTTGTTTGAGTGCAAGATGGATGGAGCCCAATACAGGACAGTGCTAGAAGATAACCTGCTCCAGTTTGGAGATGAATTAAAACTGGGGCATGGTGTGAAGCATCTGAACTACACTGGAGTTGTTCAGAAATTTGAACCAGATTAAGACGAAGACCCGACCTTGATCTGGCAAAAATCTCAGAGCAAGGCCTAGGACAGGGATTATCCCAAAAAGACTAACTGCACACAGCGGCGCTTCTGAAACGTATTCACACACAGCGATAACTACTTAAGCAACCCGTTAAATTATTTTTAAAAATTTATTAACTCGTATCACAAAAAATAATGTTATGGGCTCGAATCCGGGGCTTTGCAAGAGAGTTTCTGTGTGGAGTTTGCCTGTTCTCCCCATGCTTGTGTGGGTTTCCTCCGGGTACTCCAGTTTCCTCCCACAGTACAAAGACATGCACATTAGGTTAATTGGCTGCTCCAAATTGCACCTAGGTGTGTGAGTGTGAATAGTCGTGTGTGTTGGCCCTGCGATGGACTGGTGAGCTGTTCAGCGTGTTCCCCACTTTCGCCCAGAGTCAGCTGCGATTGGCTCCAGCCTCCTCGCGACCCTAGTAGGATTAAGCGATTTGGCAAATGTCCGACGTTGTGACAATGAAACTTAAAACAGTTTCACTTTAATGTCACGCAGCAGAACGTGTTTGTCCTGGTCGCAGTATGGCCAACAGTTTAAGCGAGACACGATAAAGGTGGGGTTTTCTTTTGTTTTGTTTTTTTAATATGAGAGGTTTTTACGATTTCATATTCAGAATTAAAAATCTATATGTTGTTTAGAGTCTGCAGTACTGCCTCCATTCTGTTTTGTTTTTTTGTGCCTTGCAGGCAGGTACATTATTATGCGCTCCTCCACCCACTGCATGTTGGTTGTTGTCAGAAAGTTTTGACTCTCATCTGCCCTCTAGTGGATGTTTCGTTTGAGGCATGGAAGTATCCGGGCAGTGAGAGTGTTTGAAACGGATTTGTCTATTTTATTATTTTTTGTATGCAAAAAGAGAAGAGATGAGGCTTTACAAAGGCTTTAGTTTTAAATTGTGTAATAAGTGTAGATTTGGGCAGCACGGTGGCACAGTGGTTAGCACGTCCGCCTCACAGCAAGAAGGTCCTGGGTTCGATTCCCGCGCTCGGTGCATTGTAAACACTGACATTGTAAATAAAATAAATAGAAAAAGTATAAGGTGGTGTAGTTGTTAGCAGAAGGTCCTGGGATCGAGTCCCAGTCTAAGCAAGGGCGTCTCTGTGTGGAGTTTGCAGGTTTTCCCCTTGCTTTTGTGGGTTTCCTCCAGGCACTCTAGTTTCCTCCCACAGTCCAAAAACATGCACAGTAGGCTGATTGGCTGTTCCAAATCGCCCCTAGGTGAGCGAGTGAGTGTGAATGGTTGTATGTGTGTTGACCCTGCGATGTCCTGGAGGGCTGTTCAGGGTGTACCCTGCTCTCACCCAGAGGCAGTTGAGATGGACACCAGCCTCCCTGTGACTCTAATTAGGATTAAGGCTTAGAAAGTGAATGAATGAAATGAAACTGGTGGAAAAGGTGGTTTGCTTTCAGTAATAGATGAGTAGAGGAGGTGTGGAGTAAACAGCCGTACAATGTTCAAACAGGTCTGACGTGCATGAGGTGAGATAAATAAAGGGACAGATAGCTAGATAGAGGATATTTAATTGCCCAATACCATATCATGCGTCCCCTGGTGGTAAGGAGGGTCACAGATATTCTTGGTATTTGAATGGATTTGTTAATAAGTTCAAATCACCTGCAGATTTCCAGGTGCTGACTTGCATACAGTCCCTACAAAACCCCATGAGTGTTCAAGTGCAGAGAGCAGTGAGCACAAAACGATTGGGAGGAATCCTAACCAAAGTGGAAATTATTTCCACTGCATATTAAAATTCAAATGTATAAATTAAAATTATAAAATTATAAAATTAAAATATGAAGTCCTTTAAATAGTATATAATAATTATATTAATCATTTGTATTTTCAGTCATTGTTTATGACTCTGGGCTCCCAGACCAGCCCGTGTCTCGGTTTATACAGCGCCATTACTTTTGTCTTCTATTTGAGTTCTATTTCTCTTAGTCTGTCAGTCTGTGTGTTGATTTGCTTTTATTTTCTCCCATCGATATGATCCATTCATATCCAATGTTGGGTCGCAGAGGGCTCAGGTTGATGAGGGAAACCCAGGCATCCCTAAAGACACTCTCTAGCTTTTTTGGGGGAACCCTGAGGCATCCCCAGTCCATATAATCTGTTCAGCAAGTTCTACCCCGGGGCCTCCTTCCAGTTGGTTGTGACTGAAACACCTCTAAAGCAAGGCGACCAGGAGGCATCCTAATCAGATGCACGAACCACCTTAACTGACTTCTTTAATGTGGGTGAGCAGCCGCTCTTCCCCGATGTCCGAGCTCCTTACCCTATCTTTAAGGCTGAGCCCAGACTCCCTCAGAAGGAAACTCTCAGCCTCTTGCATCCGCAATCTCGTTCTTTCGGTCACTACACAAATCTCACGACCATAGGTGAGGGTTTGAATGTAGATGGACTCCTGTAGAAGGCTTAGTGGCTTCATGTAGAATTTAGCACAGGAACTCTGTGACAAGTCAGTCGGGATGGTGTTTTGTAGAACAACCCTCTTTAGCAAACTCTGGAACAAACTTCAAGATGAGCGCGAGCATGAACAAATAGCAAGTATTAGAGCAGAGGAAGTAGTATAGAATAATTTCAGTATGATATAGATGGTCATAGTGAAAATATCTCTTCATCTCATGTATACCTGGTAGAATTTAAACATTGTCGTGACCCTACTTTTATATGAAGGTATGTGTTTTTGTGGCAGAACATGGTCCAGGAATCGATATCTTCACCCCCGGGAAACCTGGAGACTATGAGCTGGACGGAGGGATCTGGGAGGACGAGGATGCGCGGAACTTTTACGAAAACCTAGTGGACCTCAAAGCTTTCGTACCAGCCATTCTGTTCAAGGACAACGAGAAGACGAGCCAGAACAAAGACAAGGAAGAGAGCAAAGGTGCAGAGTCCTGATCCGTGTCCCACTCAGACCTGGGAAGCATTCTGTTTCTGTTTATGATGGCAATAATGATGATTTTTATTTGATTATTTATTTTTATATTTAGCAGAAGTTAAAGAAGGTCGTGAGGGGAAAGACGTGAGCAGCACAGAGGAGCTTGAACTGGAGCTCGAGGCTCTGGACATCACAGACGACCCTCTAGAACTAGAAGCTGGCGACGAAGCCGAGAACGAAGAACTGGCTAAGAAACTCCTGGATGAACAAGGTGCGTAGCCCAAAGATCTTCAGGTGGTAATGAGCTCAATTTTTATTACAGTTGATGAGAACCACTCATTAAGCTGTAATGTAAAAGATATGACTTTCCTATCATGAAAGCATCGACACTGGTGTCTATTTACATTTATGGCATTTTGCAGACGCCCTTATCCAGAGCAATGTACATTTTTCTCTCATTTATACAACTGAGTATTTGGGGGTTTAAAGCCCTGCTCAAGGACCCAACAGTGGCAGATGGGGTGGTACTGGGGCTTGAACCCCTGACCTTCTGATCAGTAACCCAGAGCCTAAACCACTGAGCCTCCCAGTGTCCATACCATCTTGATTGTGTGCTGTTATCAAGGCTAACGAGGGTCCAATAAAATATTAAAGTGTATGACTTCTTATTGGCCAGGATGTGTATGTGTGTACTTACGTGGCTGTATGTATGTCGTAGCGCTGTGGGATTGTATTTAAACAATTAAAGGGAAACCTTCGTCATTGTGGAAACATGGCTGAACAATAGAGTCTCGGACTCCGCTATTCAGCTACCAGGCCTGCTAGTCTTCCGAGCCGACAGAGATGCTACCATGTTGGGTAAAACTCGCGGAGGTGGGTTGTGCATATATGTAAACACTGAATGGTGCAGAAATGCGGTGCTCATATCCAACTACTGCTCGCCGCTGATGGAGTATGTGACTGTTAGATGCCGACCATTCGACATTCCTCGCACAACTGGGTTTAAACTGGGTGTTTACATTCCACCAAGTGCCAATGCTAACAATGCACTAGCTGATCTCTACAGAGCCATCAATGCGCTCCAAACCGCACACCTGGATCGGCCAATTATTGTTGCCGGTGACTTTAATCATGCTAACCTCAAGAAAGTCCTACCAAAGTTCTATCAGAATGTGGATTTTGCGACGAGTTGGGGGGGAATATATTGGACTGTGTTTACACAAACCTCACTGGTGCTTACCGAGCTGTGCCCCTCCCCCACTTGGGACACTCAGACCACTCTTCTGTTATGCTAATTCCTGCATATCAGCCCGTTAATATAAACTGCTGAACAACCTATAGTGCAATATATATCAACCTGTAATATAAACTAGCAATGTATAATGCAAACTAGCACACTGCAGCTCTATGCACTCTGCGGTTTTTCCAATCATAACCACTAGCTATCATAATTCTGTTACATGTCCTGCTGGGTGTGTTCGTTTTACTCCACTATTGTCTTTTTGCACTTTGTGTAAACATGTGTGTGTGTGTGTGTGTGTGTGTATGTATGTATATATATATATATATATATATACTGCTCAAAAAAATAAAGGGAACACTAAATAACACATTCTAGATCTGAATGAATGAAATATTCTTATTAAATACTTTGTTCTTTACATAGTTGAATGTGCTGA
>JBCNYH010000007.1:2410430-2442084 GCA_039654325.1 Tandanus tandanus
ATTAATATCAGTATTATTAGTAGTGGTAGTAGTATAAGTATTATTAGTAGTATTAATATCAGTATTATTAGTAGTGGTAGTAGTATAAGTATTATTAGTAGTATTAATATCAGTATTATTAGTAGTGGCAGTATTAGTATTAGTAATATTTGTAGTATTAATATAAGTATTATTATTATTAGCATTGGTATTAATAGTAGTATTAGTAGTGGTATCGATATTAGCAGTTGTATTAATACCAGTATTAGTAGTAGTAGTAGTATTAGTAGTAGTGGTATTAGTAGTAGTATTAGCAGTAGAATTAATATCAGTGTTAGTAGTATTAGTATAATGGTAGTAGTATCGATATTAGCAGTAGTATTAATATTAACAGTAGAATTAATATCAGTGTTAGTAGTATTAGTATAATGGTAGTAGTATCGATATTAGCAGTAGTATTAATACCAGTATTAGAAGTAGTATTAATATTAACAGTAGAATTAATATCAGTATTAGTACTATTAATACAAAAAAAAATTCCTGAACAAATTTTGAGATGTGGCTGCAACTGCTGCCAGAAAATACGTGAAAACTGGCGTGCTGAACTGTAGAACACAGAAAAAGTCCTCACAGTTTACACAGGTTTCATGATTGTTTGTCTACCTCTCCCCATTCATTTCAATGGGACTTTTTGGCGTGGTTTTTGGCTAATTGTGTTGCCATGGTAACGTGAAATGCCAATTAAGGTAATAGCACACTTTGTGGCACCGAGACACAGGTTTTGATATATACGTTGTGTGGGTGAACTTTGCCGTTTGGGCCGCATTAAGTGCGACGGAAGAATAGAAAGAAAGAGAAACATTTTTATGGGTAAATACCGTGTTTCCCCAATAATAAGACACTGTCTTATTTTTTTTTTTTTTCGGTTCAAAATACACCATAGGGCTTATTTTCGGGGTGGGTCTTATTTTAATTAACATTAACAGCAATTTCAATAAACAGGTAACTGAGTGCTCCACAATTGCTTTCTTGTACTCAGCGGTAAAGCTCTTCCTTTTTGCACTCATGTCTGGGGTCAAAACAGACAGGATAATACCGGTAAATAAAATTATGACCGTTATGCTCTCCCAGTCCTGCTTTTATCCCCATCATGCCCCTCAGTCCTGCTTTACAATACTTTATTTACCGGTTTTTTTTTTTTTCCCTTAACTTCCTCTTTTTCTGTACTCTCCTCCGCGGCGCTGCTGTAAATGGCACTGGCATGCATGGCATGCATGCGTTCACAGAAAACGAGGGGAGGGTGCGGACAAAATTTGGATTTAGCAGGGGTGGAATTTAGCAAAACTAAGCTACTGGCCAACAGGACTAGTGAAATAATGAAACTGCTAGTTCTTCATATTTACTTTTCAGGAACACTATTTTCTTTGCCTATTGGATTTGTCAGGTCGCCAGCATGATGACCTGCTAGCTAATTTCACTCGCCCTACAGATTTTTGACTCGCAGTAGTGTTATTATGAGAATTAATATTAGCAGTAGTATTAATATCAGTGTTAGTAGTAGTGTTATTATGAGAATTAATGTTAGCAGTAGTATTAATATCAGTGTTAGTAGTAGTGTTGTTATGAGTATTAATATTAGCCGTAGTATTAATATCAGTGTTAGTAGTGTTATTATGAGTATTAATATTAGCCGTAGTATTAATAACACTACTACTAACACTGATATTAATACTACTGCTAACATTAATACTCATAATAACACTATTACTAACACTGATATTATGAGTATTAATATTAGCTGTAGTATTATCAGTGTTAGTAGTAGTGTTATGAGTATTAATATTAGCAGTAGTATTAATATCAGTGTTAGTAGTGTTATGAGTATTAATATCAGTAGTTTTGTCAGTGTTAGTAGTGGTCTTATGAGTATTAGCAGTTGTATTAATATCAGTAGTAGTATTAGAAGTATTCGTATTGTTTCTGCTGTAATTATGACTAGTATTTTCCAACTTGATTGCATGTTAGACGTCATTAATGTTTGTTTGATAAAATATTTCAAACATTACTTGGAATTCCCGTTCATGAACTCATTCCAGCCTTCTCAGTCTACCTCAAATCAACATGGCCACTTGCAGCATGAACAGTTAACATGGCAACACTTTTTATCTGTAAAGGCACTATAATGTTTAGAAAGATTTGTCCTTTCCCTCATGCCCAGGGAATGCTTACCAATCAGATGTGTCCCAAGATAACGCGACACCCACTTGCACACGTGCAAGAAAACTTTGTCGTAGTATGGTACAAAAATGGCTATTTCGGAAGCTGAAAGTGATGGTTGAAGTCTTGAATGCCAAAGGAAAGCGTCACTGCTATAATATGGAAGTATTTTGACTTAAAGGAACTGATGTAAAACAGGCCAGGGTGATGTACAATAGTTGTTGTCCAGCTATTCCCACTTCCAGAGGTAACCTGAGAAATCTATATTAACACTTAAAAACTCACCATAGGAAGCAGTACAGTGAGTGTAAAGCTTCTGCACAGAAGCCAGCTGAGCATGGTGCTACTATGAGTGTTGTCCGAAGGACAAGTAAGCAGATCTTAGTCATTTGCACGTGTGAATCCTTACCACAACGGGTCACGTAGATGCAGGAAGATATCAAATGCTATAACAAATTACCTCACGAAAAACATGATGTCTTTAAACACTGTCTCAAGAGATGGCTTTCTGAACCTGATTCAGACATTGGACAAACAAACAAACAAATAAATAAATCCGCATTCTTTCATGTTTACAGAATATCCAGGAAATTCCTGAGTTACAGGATGTTTACAAAAAGGGCCTTAAATTGCTGTTTATACATTTTGTCATTATCTAGATTTCTCTATTGTTATTTCTTATTTAAGTGAGCTAAAGTTTTGTGAGGACTGGTGTATGGTTCATTCGGGTTATTTTTGTAAGAATAAATACATTTTGCATTAAATTTATGAATTTGCATTTTAATGTTTGGATGAGTGTATAGAGCAGCTCATCGTTCAGTGTATGGTTATGCTCCATTACACATGTGAATACTGAACTGAAGATTGATTTTTAAAACCTATATTGCAAATCAGTGCACATTATATCTGTCTGATTAAATTTGCTATTTTCCCCAAATCATTCAGCCCTAAGGCTGGATCCCCAGTTTCTCATCAGCACCCAATTATTTATTTATTTGTTTATTTTTTAAACCACACTCAAAACTTGGAGAATGCATCAGACAACGTAAAGTCAACACAGAAGGCGGTTTCTAAATCGAATTCTAAAGATTTTTGGAACTGCGAGGCTGCTGTTCTATAGACAGATGTTCAGAGTTTAGGTTTAGTTCATGTTAAATGTTCATGTAAAAGACTGCTCATCTGGGGTGTACTGTATAGCTTCAGTCACTTTAACTACATTTAGCTTTAAAAGCTTTTGGGCTTTGACAATCACCTCATTACTCTATTTAAAAAAAAAACAACAACAAAAAAAAAAACCCTGCATGCCGGTGTAAAGCACGCAAGTTCTGATGAGAAACCGGGAATTTTTGTAATCCAGCCTAATAGGAAAGTGTATGATTGTATATCAGGGTCTTTGTAGGTGGATGGGTTAATATTCTGAGAAATAAAAGTGAATGTCCCGAATTAAAGTTAACTTTGCAAGAACGAAAAACTGGATATTCTTATATGCTGCAATAACATGCTTCTTGGCTGCAGTGCATTCTGGGAAATGTAGCTTAAAATCTCCTAGTGTTTTTATTCTCTTTATTTTGTGATCAAAGCATTTCCTGTAACTCTAAGCTCAGCCATAGTGTGATGATGATCCAACCTCACAAAGTGAAGCAATTTGGTTACTTGACCAGGGGAAACAAACACTTTTTCAGAGTTTCATTTTGTGAATTTTTAATCCCAGACAGTGGGGTCTGACGGTGATCCAATAAGAGCGGATAATTCTGGGAGATTATTAATGAACTAACGCACATTAGTTGATGTAAAAGTATTCTTAACGTGGGAAATAAAACAACAAATCAGCGGCTCTGTGTAAAATCATCCAATCAGGTCAGTTGGTTCTGTGGCACTGCAGTATCCGGGTAGAAAATCAGCCGAGGGTCATTAAGCATGACTATCATGAAAAAAAGCTAATGCAGCAAAACAAAAATGAATAAATATAGTGTTGGTTGACCTGTGATGTAACATGTTTGCATGTTCATTACAGGTTGCCTCAGTCAGTCAAATGTCATGTCGAACCCGGTAAGAATTTGGTCAGTGTGTGCTGGTGCTCATTCCACTCATTGTTTACAGCGTAATCCTGTTTATAAGCAAGTGTTTATATGCGTGAGTGAATGTTCTTTTTCAGTCTATACACGAGAATACAGAAAGAAAAACACATGAATGTATAAAAAGTGTTTGCCTGGGTTACTGCAATTATTAGTTAATTATGAGCATGTTTATCATGGCTTTGAATTAAAGGGGAAATAAGACTGAAGCAGATAAGCTTGTGGAAGTGAAGCAGGATATCTGTGAGTAATCATCAAAGGATCCACGGCAGCACTGTTAAGTGTCTGTCTGTAGAAACCACTACTTGGTATTGTTCTCACAGACGTGACACTGTGTGTGTGTGTGTGTGTGTGTGTGTGTGTGTGTGTGTGTGTAGGCTTTGCTAGAGAAAAGGACGGAAACTGTTCTAGCAGCATGGGGGATGGAGAGGCTCTTGATGAGGAGGACGAGGAAGATGAAGATGAATGTGGAGCAGAGACGGAAGAGCAGTCAGGAAACGAGAGCGAAATGAATGAACCTGAGGAGGAGGTGAGTGAACAACACAACACTGGGGGGGGGATTAGGTGTAGATAGCTCTGGGGTATAACTACCACTGGCGAGCCACTTCTGCACACCATGTGAAATGGAAACTTGAGGAAAACTCGAATCAGTGCATGAAGCGTCACTGGTGGGACGTCCCAGGATGGAAAAGCCACACTGCCAGAAAGCCTTTGATAAGCCAAACATCAAGTATCTATCATAAGCAGTTGTGGACATATTTAAATAATAATGTTTCCATAGCAACCGACAATCCAAACCACTTTTTCTAAAAGCCTGTCCAAAGACCTTTCATATGAGCCTAATATCAAGTGTCTGTCGTAAGTGGTTGCAGAGATATAACTTAAGTGCACCAAGAACATGGCAGGACATCATGATAAAGAGAGCGAGACAGATGGACACGGAGTCTGGACCCAGAGTGAAGCGCCACTACGAATTGCGCGAAATTTAGCAACCCCATTTCTGTGTAACTTGGTGGAAGGGGGTAGCATGGACCCAGAAAGAACCCATACAATTTTGGAGCGGATGTGAGTCAATGGGCATATCCACAAATGGAGTGGAATTAGTTCGGCCAACTTTACACGACGCAGCATTGGAGGAAGTCTCAGCTTTGCCGTTTCATAAATATAAACTCCAGTCTCCAGATGACAAAGTTTAATATGATAAAATGTTCACAGTGTAGGAATACGGTGGCTCCGTATCCTCGTTCAAGGGTACCAGTAACCCCCTGAAGCACATGTAGGGGTTAGTCACTGAAATGTAATGCAGAAAGCAGTCGTCCAGTAGCAGTCAGGGATTATGGTTTCAGGGATATTCAAGGAAGTACGACTCTTCCAGACATTTAAAGTGGTTGAGGTTGAAGATTTGCATATTATGTCTGTTGTCTGCTTCTGGTGCGAGTACTCTTTTAGTGTCCCTACACTGAAAATGAATTTTACACAAAGCCATTTTAATTGTGAATTGTGTGTATTACCACTCTTAATGAAGCATTATAAGGTTTTAATCCTGACCTTGGCGTGTGTTTGTGCATACAGGAAGGCTCCGAGAACGAGGAAGAAGAGCATGACGAGGAGGAAGAGAACACGGACTACCTTACAGACTCCAACAAAGAGAACGAGACCGACGAGGAAAACAACGTAAGCATGCTGTGACTCAGAGCCTGTGTATAATTGGAGAGGAAGTGTTCGTGATGGGGTTCAGTTTGTAAAGTATGCGTCTGAATTTGCGGCATGTAGGAGGTGATGATTCGTGGAGGAGGACTGAAACACGTGGCCTGCGCTGAGGATGACGACTTTATTCAGGCTCTGGATAAGATGATGTTGGAAAACCTGCAGGTGTGTAAAGATATTAAAGCTTCGGCACATTGTTTAAAGGGTGATCACACTAGAGGTGTGATAGAAAAGCGACTGCCACAAATAGAATTTTTTTGCCTTTTTAAAAAAATTTTTTTTTTTTTAGCGAGTTTTAAAATTCAAGATGTTTAGTGATTGGTTTGGTGAAAAAAAGGGAGTCTCCTGTCGTAAATCAGTCACGTTTTGTTCTCAAACTGTTTGCTTTTTATTAGCACGCACAAAATGTGAATAAAATACGAATGATGACAAAATATACACAATATGGCGGATGCCAGCAAGTCTTGCGACCTTCTCACGACACGTGCAGACCGTTTGAGTTTGAGACTACTCCGCGTCAGAGCCTCGTTTTGAGACATTTGCAGAAATTTCATGTTTGAATTTTTTTTTTTATCACGAACCAGGTGACCAAAATGCGATGCGAGACAAATTTGAGAATAAAAAGCAACAGCTGCAAATTCGCCATTCGCGTCAGTTTTCTGACGCACCTCTAGTGTGATCACCCCCTAACAATCCATAACATTTTTAAGATTTGTAGCTTTTTAGTTCATTTTTAGAGCTACAGTAAATAGACCACATACCGGACGAGCAGGAAAACCTCCAGCACTTTAGGATACGCTGGACGCTGGGAAAGATTTGATGGGAAGGAATTGCAGTTGATACATAGCAAAATTTTAGAATGCTTTTTTATTATTACTATTTTTTTGTCCCTATAGGAATACGTGGAAAACATTGTGTTTTTTGTTTTGTGGTCCTGATTTCACATGATATGAACCTTACTTAAAAGAAATATAGTGACCGTGCTTAAAGCTGCATTGGATTCTGCCTGAGGAAGCCTGTCTTCTACTTGGCAAACATTTAGAATCACAGAGAAGACAAACCCTTGAAAATAGCACAGCAACAACTCTGAATATTCCTGGAGTTATCTGGGTTAGTTTAGTAATCCCCTAGCAACCGCCTGGAATATTCTAGCAACACATTCATATTTACAGCATTTGGCAGACACCCTTATCAAGAGCAGTTTACACTTATCTCATTCTCAAAAGAGCAGTTGATGGTTATGGATGGGCATGACTCAGTGACAGCTTGGCAGTGCAGGGATTTGAACTCATGACCTTCCCATACGGAAGTCAAGTGTTTTATCCACTGGGCTAGCACTGCATGGCAGTGACTTCCTGGAAACGCCCTGACGCCCAACTGGGTTAGCATAACAACCAGCTAGCAACATCCTGGACTGTCATTGAAAGAAAGATTTTAAGAAATAAATATGTGACAAAACTAGTTAGAAGTCATGGCACAGTATTTTTATCTATGTTAATCAGAAAGGGAATAAAGTAAGCGGATGTGAATACGCCAGTGAGAAGCCGGCGTTCGTGGTGGTGTTCTGGATCAAGAAAAGTTTGTGTACAATGAAGGAGCTTCAAAAAAGCATTTTATTGGGAATTAATTACTTTGACGTCACATGATGGAATCTCGACAATTCCAAGCTACGTATTGATACTGGACCTGCAGCGGATGCAGCAGAATCTCCGAACTCCACACAGGGGAAGCAGCGATTCATGTATTACCACACTGGCTCCGAAATAAGGGGTGGGGGGAGTTTTTTACGATGGGGAATCGGGAGTTTTATAGGATCACGGTACTTAAAGAATCGCAATACACATCGAATCAGCACCTGGGTACCGTGATTTTGTATCGCATGATTCCTGATGTAGACTAATGATTTTCAGAATGTTTCTAAGACATTGTCATAAATTCCCTTCTAGGAATTTATTTAAAAAATGCTTTTTTATATATATTTTATTTATTTTTAATTCTAGACATTTTTCTAGTGCTTTATGCTAAAAATAAAAATCTGTGCGATCCTACGCTCTTGCTGGAGGGTCACATATGTAGTTGAACTGTTAGTGATTTTTGTATGTGTGTGCGTGCAAGCAGCAGCGCAGTGGCGAGGCAGTCAAAGTGCACCAGCTTGACGTTGCGATCCCGCTGCAGCTGAAGAGTCAGCTGAAGAAAGGCTCCACCACCACGTGTGCAGGAGACGCAGACGCCGACATGGACACTATGCAGTTTGTCATGCTGACCAGGAAAGGCAACAAACAGCAGGTCTGTGTGAAAGTGTGTGTTGGCTGTGGAATGCATAGTTTGGACTGAAGCAGTAGGGTGTGTTCAGGAAGTGGCTTGGGGAAAGTTAATTATAGAACACACACACACTGCTTTACTGATTCCTTTTGCCCCTAGTTTAAGATCCTGAACGTGCCGCTGTCGTCACATCTGGCCGCCAATCACTTCAACCAGCAGCAGGCTGAGCAGGAGGAGCGCATGCGTATGAAGAAACTCACTCTAGACATCAATGAACGACAGGAACAGGAAGATTACCAGGGTGAGAGAAGAAAAAACAAAGGCGGTTTATTTAAGAATCTTTTGTGGCTCCTGAGAGGCGCATCGAAAAGGTGCGTGACTATCAACCCGGAGATCGGAAGTTTGAATCCAGGTTGATGCCACAGCCATCCGTGTTGGCCGAGCTCTCATGGGAGGGAGGGATGGCATACACTCACTTCCCTGTCGCTCAAAGTGATCACCAGCCAATCATGGGCGTCTGTGAGCTCATTTGTACGAGGAGGCGGGTGGCGCTTTCCCTCCGAGGGAGTTAGGCCGCCCCCAAATATGCATGCGCAGCAGTTCGAAAAGAGGCGATTGGCTAGCATTGCATGTCACAGAGGGCACATGTGCACATACGCTTATGCCTCTCCCTGGTTGGTGGTGGTCATGTGATAGGGGAAGCAATACTTGATGGGTGGGAATTGGATACAACTAAAATTATGGTTTTGGGGTGATGAGGAGGGGAAAAAAAAGGATCTTTTGTGTTTGTGCGGCTCTTATTTACTTTTTTTTGTATGTTTGCACACAGAGATGATGCAGTCGCTGGCTCAGAGACCCGCTCCTGCTAACACAAATCGAGAGCGCAGACCGCGCTACCAGCATCCTAAAGGAGCACCAAATGCAGACTTGATATTCAAGACTGGGGGAAGGTAAGCCCAAATACCTGGAGTATTAAAAACCTCCGGCTGTGTTCTCTGGATGTTTGTTATTGGCATGTGTTTAGATGATTGTTGGCTGCTTCAAGCTTGAAGACTGTATGATTAAAAACTGAGGGTCGTTCCCATGTGCTAACCCGCTGCTCGGATTCCTAGGAGACGCTGAGCGAACGAGCAATCGCACGAAGAGAGAGAAACAAAGGGAGAGCGTGGTGCACTGTTCCCTCACTGATGGGAAACCGTACCCGCTACAGACTCCAACTACACCAACCTGAGAGGAGAGCACGACGACGAAGACGAGCCCCATCAGCTCTACAGCTGCGGAGTTCAACCAGACCAGTACGGTTTACACACCGAAGAACAAGATTACACGCACACACACACACACACACACACACACACACACACACACACACACACGCCGATATGCACATAGACATAGAGACAATATTACAGACAAGAGGCCATGTGATGGACAGACCGGCTCCAGAGTGCAGACTGCAGATCTGTGAAGGGTTGCACAGGGTCAGTATTTGGTGTGAGCATGTTGAAGTTGTGAGATGAGCAGCTGCATCACACCGCGACAAGGAAAACCAACTTGCACCGAGTTAGGAAGTCATCCTTCACAGGCGACACGTGAAAACTCGGAAAGGAAACCAGGCCCGGAAAAAAAAGGAACAAAATGGAGAGGGGGGGAGAGAAAGAGAGAGAGGGCGCGAGAGCGCTGCTTCCCTCAGCAGGAACAGGGGAATTAGATACGAGAGATTTCATGTGATGGTTTTTTTTTCCCATGGGCAAGTTTTCTGAGTTGTAAATCGTTTGCACTCTTGGATCTGTTTTCTTTCTTCCTTTTTTTAATTTAATTTAATTTTATTTTATTTGCTCCTTTGTGCTTTATGATCAGTCTTTGAATGAATGAGTGATCCCTTTTCCCTGTCGCATTCAGCGGACCCAAAAGCCAAGCGATTTTCTCTCGGTTCTGCAGCTTATATTAAAATAGAAAGTCACTTCACTTCAGTTTGTTCTTAAGCGTGTTCTCAGTGTGTTCTTACACATGGCCTAAGCCTCAACATATCCTTTATGTCGCTGAATGATAATAATATGCATTAAAGTGAATTAATTGCTGTGATCACAACTTCTCATGTCTTATTCTGTCTGTCTCCGCCCACCTTAACTCTGGAATTAAGGCACACAGGAGTGAGGCAGGGTGAATTACAGGCTTGGTTTCTTGGTCTACAGTTGCTGTTTCACCTTCCAGCTGAAGACATTGACAAAGAAAACAATTTCTGGCAATAGTTTGGCCAAAGTGACCAGAGGTGTATTTGGAGGAGTGAAGGTGAAGCATTTAACACCAAGAACGTTGTGCTGACTGTAAGACATATTTGTGTACTTCCACTCAGTTCCTCAGCATCCTCTAACCATAAGACTCTTGCAGACAGTTGGGTGATCCAACAGGACTCAAATTACTAATCAAAGCTGGTTCTGGAGTAAATGATGCAGGTTATCATTAGGTTTAGGAATGGCCATTCCCCAGAAGTCCAGAGCTCAACTTTACTGAAAATAAGTGGACTGTGCTTCAAAGTTAAGTCCAGTCAAGATAACTAACATACCCTGCCCGTCCAAAAAAAGTCACACACTAATATTTTTTGGAGAGCCTTTAGCCTTGATCTCAGCATATAATCTCCATGCCATCGTTTCAACAAACTTAAGCAACATAACATTTATTTCCATCCAGTGTCGGGTTCATTTCTCAACGACGTCTTGAGGGGAAAAACTTGAACCACTCCATAAAGTCTTCTCCAGCACATCCCGAAAACTTTCAATAGGGTTAAGGTCAGGACTCTGGGGTGCCAATACATGTGAAAATGATTCCTCGTGCTCCCTGAACCACTCGCTCATTATTTGAGTCCCCATTTTATATCCGTGCCATCAGGGAAGAAAAAGTCCATTGATGTGATAATCACAGGTCATTCACTACATTCAGCTCATCAGCCGACTTCATTTTATTGCCACGTTAATGTTGCTGAGCCTCGATCTGACCGACTGGAGCAACGATGCCATGGAGATTAGGGTCACGGGGAGGCTGGAGCCTATCTCAGCCGACACTGGGTGAAAGCGGGGTACACTGAACAGCTCACCAGACCATTTCAGGGTCAAAACACTCAACCATTCACTCTCACATGTCTTTGGACTGCGGGAGGAAACTGGAGTACCTGAAGGAAATGCATGCAAGCACTGGGAGAACATCCCCAACTCCTCACAGAAGCACCTGAGCGTGGGACTCGAACCCAGGACATTCTTGCTGTGAGGCAGACACGTTAACTACTAAGCCATCTTGCCACCCTCCAATAAAATAGCAGTGCAATACTTAAAAAATTAACATATATATTTTAACCTTGCTGATTGCAGAAAAAAATAAAATATAAAATTGTGTTTTTATAAAACACAAATTGTGCAGGGTTTTTTTCTAGCTAATTCTTCTGCTCCAGAAAGAGCTGTTCAAAGAAGTCATTGAAATGTTAATATATCAAAGGCATTCACGTCCATGATGGGTGTATGTAAACTTCAGACCACAACCCTGGGTTGTTTATCATTGGATTTGCAATAAGATGTTTTAAAAACCGGCTTCATCATGCAAAAATTTTTCCAGCTGTCATAAAAATGATTTACATTGAGGGGCTGTCATCCTCGAGCATTGTTTTTCAGGTTTGCTAATTATAGAAACGACTGATACGACAGATTCATACTGAACTTTTTCTTAGTGTTGTATGTAAACTAACATATTGACCACCAACAATGTGATGCATATACTTGCAACAACTCATAGCTATTATTCAGATATGTTTGTAGATGAGTTAAACACGAACTCAGACACACATTTGCTCAGAGCGGTACTTCTTGCCATCAGGGAAAGTTATTGCTGGATCTGATTATAGGAATAAGTAAGGTGTTGTGTAATAATGTGTTGTTGTGTGGGCTGTTACCGTCTTAAAGTTGGTGGTTTCCCCTAACAGCATACCCTTAAATTTATCTCAGAAATTTGTATTGGGTTTGGAGGAACGGTGATGACCGATATTCGTAAGTCCTTTTGCCTTTTTCAGTTCCTGTGAACAAAATCCTGACCACGCCTTAGCACAGATTTTCACCAAACTTGGTGGGTACACTGCCTTACCTGAGTCCCAGCAATGATCTGATTTTGGAACGGCTAGGTCAAAGGTCACGTTTTGGAGATAAAGGTCAAGTTTTAGAGCGCGCCTGTAACTTTGAAACAAATGCTAATAGACATGATGTCTCTATGGAATACTACCAGGAATCTACATATAGACTTACAAATGAGACAAGTGTCTTTGACCTTGAGTGACACTTCAAGGTCAATCCCCAGCCATCTCGTAAATCCTTCAAACAAGAGTGGGTGGTGTTAGCTAATTTGGTCATGTCCATGTACTATAGAACATGTCTTGAGACAAGCTCATGGGTATTAAAACTAGTACCATATAGGGCCACTCTGGGTGCACCTTTAGTTCATTAATGAACTCTTCATATCTTTTACCCATTTATGGTTATATTTAATGGCAAGTAACGTCCACGCGCCAGGTTAGTTCCTGTTACGACTTATAGCAACTATAATCACTATAAATATCCTGTTATCACTTAGATTATAGCAGTTATAAACTATGATTCCCGCATTCGCTTCTGGTTTTTAATAGCTCCACGTCATGGTAACAAGAAACCAGACAACTTATTGAATGTAATTAAGTCCTTAGAGTTGAAAAACTGAGCAGCAAGGGCAGAGCGGGGTGGGGGATGTGGGGACGAGGCAGGTTGACCCAGCTGGTGATACATGATGGACATCACCTGTGCATAATCACAGGTAATTTATCTAAGTGTCTGTGCTTGCAGGGGTGAGGGCCAGGACCAGAATGAGAGAGCACAGTGGTGTGTGTGCATGCGTGTTTCAATGCGAACCCTATAAATAAAAAATTCAGAGTGCAAAATAAACGCACCTGTGAGTTATTGCAAGCCTGTTATCCTTTATAAGTTTTTATTTCCGAGAAGCGTGAGAGTGCTAGTGTTACAGAAACCCTCACCATATCAATGATAACATTTCATAAAAGTTTTTATTACCAGCCTTCGACTGCACGGGTGCTCATCATACCCAGTCCCAATGTAGGTGGATACTGTAGAAATGAGAACACATTAGATTGACTGAGTTAATAGAAACCTGGGATGTGAATTACAGCCAGCAATAATACCAGAGCTGTTTTTTATACGAAAGTAAATAAACAAGCACTTTCTGACCAATCAGATTTGAGAATTCAACAGCGCTGTGGTATCATTGATTAGATAAGTAATCTATAAACTAGTGCTTCCAGATAGTGTTAAAGCAGTAAGTCAGTGTCACGCTGCCAAGTTGCAGTGATGATTTTCTTCAGTGATGATTGCACAATGTTGTCTCTGTGTAATACTAATTTTCCGTGCAACTTCAGGCTCGGCAACACGCAAGGCGTTGTTACACAGATTAACGTTTGACAATTTTCTGTGCAACATCGTGCAATGTTGCAAGTTGCCAGTGTAACACCAGCTTTTTGGTTTAGGAAAAGCACAGGAGCAACTGTTCAGTGCAGGAAGTGATCAGAACATCAGTAAGCATCAATCATTCATTCATTCATTCATTCATTCCTTCATTCTTTTTCCAAACTGCTTAAATCCTAATTAGGGTCACAGGGAGGCTGGTGCCCATCTCAGCCGACTCTGGGCGAAGGCGGGGTACACCCTGAACAGCTCGCCAGATCACTGCAGGGCCAACACACCTACAAACGTTCACACACACTCACACCTAGGGGCAATTTGGAACAGCCAATTAGCCTACTGTGCATGTTTTTGGATTGTGGGAGGAAACCCACACCAGCACAGGGAGAACATGCAAACTCCACACAGAAACGAGCCCGGAAATCAAACCCAGGCCTTCTTACTGTGAGGTGAACATGCTACCCACTACACCAACGTGCCGCCCAGTAAGAATCATCATCTACTAAATAAAGAGTGATATTGAAGGACGGTTGTAGTGCGTAATGCCACAAAAAGGTTCTGGGTTTGAATCTCATGGCCAACCATGTTTTTTCTGTGGGGTGTTTGCACGCTCTCTCCGTGCTTGTGTGGGTTTCCTCCACATACTCTGGTTTCCTTCTGCGGTTCAAAGACCTGCACTTTTGATTAACTGGTTACTCTAAATTGCCCTTACATGTGATGATGACTGTTTGTTTGTCTCTGTGTTAGCCCTGGAATGGTTTGGCGTCCTACTCAATGCATACCCACCTCTTGCGCGAAGTCAGCTGCGATTGGGTCCAGCTTCCCATCATGACCCTGATCGATAAGTGCTACAGATCATGGATGGGTTGTTGGATGTACCATACCAGTTAAAAAGGCAGGTTACATTTTTTTCGCATCAATGTTACTACTTTAGCCTAATATGGCTCCATGAAACTGTATAAGGATATAAAATAATCAGCTGGAAATACACATCAGACCAACTTTGACCATAAAGTGCTGTGGAGCTTAATGCTAAAAATTAGCATGGTGTCTCAACCACGAGGGGCAAGTTAGAGACTGCTCCTGGGGTGATTAGTTTTTTTTTAGTTTATTTAGTGATGAAATAACTCACCATCTATCTTTTGTGTTTATACATAAACAACTGTAGCATTCCTTTCGAGTGAATACCACACCGATGATTAATACCGTACTGGAATGTGTCAGAGTGGACCTCGGTGCAGCAGGTAGATTTGCTGCCTCACATATCCCAGGTTTACAGTTTGATCTTATGCTCAGGTTACTGTTTTTGCCCAGTTTCCCATGTTCTCCCCATGTCCATGTGGGTTTCCGCTGTGTTTTCCTGTTTCCTCCGACATCCTAAAGACCTGCAGGGCAGAGGATTGACTGTGCTGAAGTGTCAGTCATCCAGATCCCAAGTGAACACCAGTGGGAGATTTCGAAACGATGTATTAGACAGAGCTCTTCACCATCATCGTCATCAAAACACCTCAGAAATATCTGTCGAAAAAATGGTCTTCGTCCCTTCAGTTCAGAGAAATTCATGGACTCACTTAGTCTCTTAACGAGTACTAAAGTTCCTGGTGGCCTGTAGTGTCCCGGCACCATACCGAGACCCTGTTTCCTTTCGTCTCTATGAATATGCACCAGCTATACAAGGGTAACACTTAACAAAATACATATAATGAATAATAAAATGATTAGGCTTTACTCATCGCACTGTATCAGATCTTTCTGTATCAGAACTGATGTGTGTGTGTGTGAGCCAGCTAGGTCATGCAATCTCAGTGAGGTATTCTCTGCCACACCAGCACCAGGAATGAGCCGGTTCGACAGCATTCTTGTCTGATTGTTTTAACTGGGTTGCTTAAGTACAAACATGACAACAATTCATTTAACCCTGGTGCCTCTTTGAACTCAAATAACAGGAGCTGAGTTTGATTTGTTGTTCTTACTGTCACTCCCAGCTGGGAGAGCCAGGCCAAGCCCTTTGAGACACGTACATGCATCTTAAAATAGCTGGAAAATAGGGAGGGATAATGAGGAAGACAATGCGCTCAAAAATTGTTTAATCTATTGTTGCTTAACACAGCATTTATAAAAGAGTAAAATACAGTTACTACAGAAAATAGAAGATGATATGCTCCATACAGGGGGTCCTCGACTTACGACAGGGTTCTGATCCTTAGTCGGATTTCTAAGTCGAATTATGTTGTATGTCAGATCACACCACACTATGTTAATGCAGCAGCAGAATCATAATCTAAGATATAAAAACACATTTCTATGACACATGAAGGCAATAACTAGCAGTAAGAAAAACATACGGAGGACAAATACAAAATAATAAAATAAAACAAACCAAAAATAGACCACAGAGGTCCAGACGCTCCTGCCGAAAGGAACATTTCATAATAGGCCAATACAGAACAAGCATAGCAAGTTTGAAAGATAAAAGAGAAATATAATATACAGTTTTGCCTCTGTGACCTTGAAAAGTAGGTCAGGGTCACTCACACACAACCTCAGCCTAGCACTCATAGTAGTGAGTCAGCATACCAAGTTTGAAAGCCCCAGCTCAGCGCGTGGCACGTAAATGTCCGGAAACTAAAGTGTGACAGACAGACGGATGGACGGAACCCATTCCTATATCTCCTGTGCTACTTTGTGGGCGGGAGCTAAAATGAGAACAGTTCCTTACGGAATGACAATTCTTAATGACTTTTGGCACGAGCGGCGTAACCTCGGGTCCATCGTAAGTCGAAGACCCCTGTATATGGCAAAGTACATGAACACCTGACCTCCGGAAACTGTTGCAAATTCAGAAGGACATGATTGTACAGGATGTCTTTGTGCGCTGTACAATTACAATTTCCCTTCACTGAGACTCAGAGCCCCAACCCTGTTCCAGCATGACAATACCCCAGTGCACAAAGCGCACACTCAGCACACTTGCTGAGGTTGAAGTTTTGGAGTGTCTTGCACAGAGCCCTGACCTCAACCCCATGAACACCTTTGGGATGAATTTAAATGGAGAGATCCTCTATAGCCGCATGCCAAAATCCAGAGCAAATCCTTCCCAGAAAACTAGAGATTATTATAAGAGAAAAGAAGGGAAGATTCAATCTGGAACTGGACCACATACGGCTTTTGGTCATTTAGTGTATATGGAAGTGATTTCCTTATTGATACGTTGATATGTGCTGGAGAGTGCCAGCAACATAGTCTGGACAGTTTTCTGATATATAATGTTCTTAAATCTTCAAGGTTCACATTGGTTCAAAGGTCAGGCAAACGGATATTTAAACTAAGCAGTTCCTTCTTGGATTTCTATCCAGTCCAAGTTCTATTAAAAAGGAAAGTGGAGGTTTGCCTAGCCAGATATGTAGTAAGACTCATTAAAGCCTTCAATATCAGGATCTCAACTCTAAGCATGGGGAGCCAATTCAGTGCTCAACTTCACACCTTATCCATTAGATCAGATGCTAAGTAGGGAGTAATCACCTCTTTCCAGATAGTGTAAATGGACGGCTGAACAATGCGAAAGAAAATTATCTGGTGGCAAAAGTCGTCTCCGTTGCCGGATAGCAGTCACATCTTGCTGGATAGCTTAAACATACGTTCAGCAGATATAAACCCTATAGAAAACTAGAAAAATTCCTGAAGAAATTTTCAGATGTGCCTGCAACTGCTGCCGGAAAATACATGAAACTTGGTAGCTACGTTCATCTGCCTGTCTGGAGCCAAACAAACAGGCAATGTGTGTGCATGACTCGTTTTTGTGTGCTAACGAGCAGCAGGTGTGTGTGAGGTGCATGTTCAGACACAGCTGGTTGTTGCCATAGTGATTAAGCTGGCAGTTACTGACAGTTACACTGCCTTTTCAACTGAAAAATGTATAAGGAGTGCGTCCCGCTTTTGGACTTATGATTTCCCATCGCAATGAGGTTGACCGCGTTTAAGGGCCAAGAATTTGGTGAATGTAGTGATTTCGCTATTCTGTGAAAAATATTCAGTCACGATGTAAAAATGACCCTCGGAATGATTTTAAACACTTTTTTTTTTTGTATTGAGTCTTATGGAGACATTCAGGGTGATGCTGTCAGACAGTCAGAGGCTCGCCATTTCACTTCTACAAGTGCTGTTGACTTGATAGTCAGAACCTGCACAGATTTCCCTCCGTTTTGATGTAAAATTTATTTGCATGCTAATTGCATCGCCATGATAACGCGAAACGCCAATAAAAGTAATAGCACGATTTGCACCGTTGAGACGCATGTTTTGATATATACATTGCGTGGGTGCACTTTGCCGTTCAGGCCGCATTAAGTGCAGCGGAATAATAAAAAACAGAAAAATAAAGAGAAACAATTTGAGGTGAATAGTAATATGTGCTGCATTGCATGCAGGCACATAATTATCTGGTCATGACATCATCTCCATTGCTGCTCTAGGCTGTCATGATACCCCAGAAAGTGTATGTTACATGTATGGTAGTTATACTGTACTTATTCTGAAGTTGTCGATTTTGTCCTGTGGACCCCGTTACACATCCGTTATTGATCAGTTCCCATTCGGTCCTTGTCAGCAACCATACAATCGGTGAACGCTCTTGACTGGTGGATCCTGTTCCAAGTTTTGTACATGCACCTCGCCGGACAAGGAACAAATTTACCGAAAGAGAAAAAAGAATAAGAAACATGCGGATGGACATAAATAAACTGAAAATTTTGCTCTTCATGGTTTACGCTATCCAGCATTGATTGATTAACATTATTAAAACTATCTGAAATTCAGCAGTATTCATTGCTGTAGAAAGTTTACTAAGTGCAGCTAATAAACATTGGGTTGTGTTGGGTTTTATGTTACAGCCAAAACTCAAAAGAACTTATTTGAGATTATGCAATAAATCTAAAGTGGAGGTTGGGGATGGAAGTGGAGGAGGTTTCAATGGATCACCATTAAATTTTAAAAGATGGACACAACTCTGGCTCTGCTTTTTGTCCACCGAAAGTCATTGACCAAGAAGGGATGGTCTTTGCCAGAAAAGCAAATGAAAAGGTTATGTGTTGGAGAGATCCACTGCTCAGATAGGAAGCTGTTCTCAACCTTTATTAAAAATCTCCACAACAGTTGATTAATAGGAAAAGTTACTAGCTTTATGAAATCCCATTTCGAGTTTGCCAAAAGTTGGAGACTAAGCAAACATTTGGGGGAAAGACTCTCTGGTCTACTGAGTTATATAATTAACTTTTGGAATTACATTTGGCAGAAAACCCAACACTGATCATCACCATGAGAACACCTGCCCCACAGTGAAGCATGGTGGTGAGAGCATCATGGTGAGAGTTACTCTTGGGCTTTAGGCTATTCCTCTGTTTAATCCCATTTTAACCTGGCCTAATTTTTGTTGAATGACCTTTCCCATACAGAATTGCGGTCGTGCCATATACCCCCATCCCCCCACCCCATTTTTCCTGCTACGGGGTTTTGCCTGAGGTATTGTTAAGATTTCTTTATCAGTGAAAAAAATCCTGACCACAAGGAGTTTCACTAAACTTGGTGGGAACACCACCCTACCTAAGTCCAAGAGATGATTTGATTTTGGAATGTCAAGGTCAAAGGTCAAGGTCATAGCAAGGTCACAAAGTTTTGGACATTTCCGACATTAAAATTGAAATTTCTTATATGTGGGAAAAATAAAGTGACCTAGACTGGTAATGAGAGATGGATAGACGCTTTCAAACAGCATAATCTCCTTTGACCTTGAGTGACCTCAATCAGTCAAAATCAAGGTGACTGGATTTTGAACTCCTATATCTTCTGAACAAGTGCCAACAGATATGCCTTTACTTTGGAACCCTAATAGGAAACTATATATGGACAGCAAATGAGACCTTTACCTTTGACCATGAGTGACCTTGAAAGGTCAAACCCCAGCCATCACATAAATTCTTCAAACTAGAGAACTTTTTCACTAAAGCTAGGGTCTTTTTACTACATTATCCAGGCTGCGTAGCGGAGGTACCTCACACTCAGTAAGTGCCCTTCTAATTACTAATGGATTTAATCACACTCCACAGGATGTTCAAAGTAAGTTATTTTGTTATAACACGTGTTTTGATTGGTACTTTTCCTTGGGTTTCCTTCTTTGCCCTTTATTGTTTTGATAATTCCTTGGTCGCCATGATGATATTTCGTCTTGTACGTTTTCTATCAATCTCTGCTTTATTTCAGGCAGGGGTGTATTTATATTGAGATGACAAGGCAGAACCGCACACAGCTCAACTCCATTCAGCCAACTATGTGACGTCTGATATGTGACGTCTGTTGGTTCCACAACAACTAATTAAAAGCCTTTAAAACAATGTGAATACTTATGCAGTGCCAAATCAATATTCTGTGTAGATACATGAGATGTAATGCTAAGTCAGTTGTTATAAGTGGTTATACGTTTAAGGGGGTGAATACTTCTGCAAGCCACTGTATGTATCTGTCTGTGAGACTGAAATATTAGCTGTGTTGAAGTAGGTGTAATGCTGGTATGAGTGTATCAGGTACAGTAGCAAGCTGGATTAAGAGACATAATCAGAAATAGATAAGAATAATATGAATGATACATGGAGAAATATTAGCTGTAATACTAATGAACTGCATGACTACAGGGTGTGCCTAAAAATCTAGGTGTGTCTAATAAATTTATTATTAACTGTAGATAATGTGTGACGTAATACTGCTACATTTGTTCCACTTGAATCAACGCTACACAAACATCTGTGTCACTGCTGAATGAATAAAGAATCATCCTCCACCCAAACAAACCATATCTGCTCAGTAGCGGTGCTGCAGTGGGACAAATATTATAAGCTGTATATATACTTGTCCCTTTTGGTTATTTTCCAGACTGAGCCAGGGGTCGAGGGTACAGTAGGTTGGGTTTGGAGAGAAATTCCCATAATGAAGATTATCACGGAATGTTTCTTTGTGCAGTTGCATGTTCTCTCCATACTTGCGTTTTCTCCGGATACTCCGGTTTCCTCCCACAGTCCACAGGCATGCACATTAGGTTAATTGGCTCTTCCAAATTGCCCCTAGGTGTGAGTGTTTGTGTTGGCCTTGTGAGGGATTGGTGAGCTGTACCCTGCCTTTCCCCTGAGTCGGCTGAGATAGGCTCCAGACTCCTCGTGACCCTAGTAGGATTAAATGGTTAGAACGAGTAGAATGGGAAACTACTGTTCCCAAACCATGAGCAGTGAAATGGACTTGCTCTCCTCTTTGCTCCTGTAATATGCGCCGTTCTTCTGAGAAGGCTTTCCACAAGTTCTGGAGCATGTCTGTAGAAATTTGTGCTCATTCAACTACAAGAGCATTAGTGATGCCAGACACTGAGTATGAGCAATAAAGCATGGTGCAGTCGATGTTCCAGTTCATCCCAAAGTTGGGGTTGATGTCAGAGCTCTGCACAGGTCACTTGAGTTCTTTGTCTCAAGTCTTCATGGAGTTCGCTATGCATTGTTGTTTGGGCCTCTTAGTTCCAGTGAAGGAAAATTCATTTATTCATTTGCTGAACAACACTACTAGGGTCGCAGGGAGGCTGGATCCTATTTCAGCCAACTCTGCTTGCCAATCCATCACATTCACCCTCACACCTATGGGAAGTCTGGAACAGCCAATTAGCTGAACGTCTTTGGACTGTGGGAGGTAACCCACACAAGAACGGGGAGAACATACACACTACACACAGTCTTTAGATTTTTCTCATTCCACATTTGTCATGTACTGCATTTGGCTTACTTCCAGACTTGCTTGTTCATTTTGTTGTAACTTTCCTTCTCCCCAAAACCTTTAATAACTGGCATGATTATGGTATCCACAATGCTTTCTCTGTTTTCTGCCCCCCAAATTGTGAGTTGGAATTTTTCAGCAGATTTTGAGCACTGATATTTCTTGAAAAGGATAAGCTGTTAAAGGTAGCTGAAGTGAAACACAGTACTCATATATCCATGTTTAAAGCACTTTAATAATAATAATAATAATCATCATCATCCTCATGATCATCATTAAGCACTGCCTAAAAGTGGAGCTCCTCTTAAAGGGGCCCATTCACTTCCCAGACATATTAAATAAAGATGAAATACAGGGGCGGCACGGTGAAGGAGAAGGCCGGGGTTCGATTCCAGGGGTTCAGGGCGTTTCTGTGTGGAGTTTGCATGTTTTCCCCATGCTAACGTGGGTTTCCTCTGGGTACTCCAGTTTTCTCCTACAGTCCAAAAACATGCACAGTAGATTAATTGGCTGTTTCAAATCACCCCTAGGTGTGAATGTGAATGTGAATGATTGTGTGTGTGTGTGTTGGCCCTGCAATGGCTTGGCGAGCAGTCAAGGGTGTACCCCGCCCTCACCCAGAGTCGGCTGAGATGGGCGCCAGCCTCCCCGCCACCCTAATTAGGATTAAGCGGCTTAGAAAATAAACGTCTGAATGAAGGAAATACAGGGTCATATCCTGGAAATAAAATGGAATCAGTCACAATGTCTTCCTGAACCATTTGTTTACTCCTGTACACGAGTGTCAATGACCTCTGCACCGGGTGTAATGATACAGGATGACCCAGAAACACCTCCAACATTTCAAAGGTAAATAAAATAAAAAAGTTCATAATAATCAAATTATTATTTGCATAATATATTTACAGTTTCTATTACTTTGAACAGAGTGGTGTTACTGTTACAGTAACTCCTGTTTGTTATATTAATACACTCAAAAACGTTTTAAGGCCACAACTTGAGCAGCTTGATGTTGAAGAAGTGGAAGTGTGGTTTCAGTAAGGTGGAGCTACGGCACACACCGCTCGAAGATCATTGGAAGTGCTGAGGGAGATGTTTCGGGAGAAATCAGTACGTGGTGATGATAGGTGTTCGGCCCGTTCCCCTGACCGCGCCATCTGTGATTTTTTTTATGTAAAGCTACAAGTGTATAATCATCCACTACAAACTCTTGAAGCCCAGTTTGCTATCCAGTAGAAGCAGATGTTCTACCTGGCATGACACGTCGAGCCATAGCAGCCTACAGAAATCACCTCCAAGAGTGTACAGATAACTGTTTCATGTGTTGATTCTTTTTAACAGTTTTTTTTTACTTTTCCCTTTGAAATGCGGGAGGTTTTATTAGGTCATCCTGTCTTAGTAAACATTGTCATTTCTCTTGAAATTACATCCCTTCTTTTGTTTCTTAGGGGTGCGACTGACACAAATTGATGTTTTTGCAATTTTTTGGTGAATTTGGAAAATTTGCATCGAGATGTTTTGCGACTACATGCAAGCGAATATTTTGTGACTTAAATGCGTATATCACATGAAAGTCGTGCGAAAGTCATGTCACAATTTTTGCCACTGATTTGCGAGTAGTTTGCGATTGGTTGTGAATCCCCTGTCGTAAATCAGTCACGTTTTGTTCGCTATTTGTTCTCAAACCATTCACTTTTTATTCACACCTTATTAGCATGAACATGACAAAATACACAGAATATGGAGGATGCCAGCAAGTCTCAAACTTTTCACGTGGAAGTCTCCAACTTGTCGCTTTTCCTTGCAAGCAGGAAACGAATAATTTGAGAGCAAAACGACAACTCTGCGACCTGCTCACGTCATGTGCGGACTGTTTGAGAAGAGTTCTCGGAGCCTCGTTTTGCGACATTTGCAGAAACGGTTAAAATGTTTTGCGATGAGCTCACGAACCAAGCGACTAAAATGTGATGTCGTGACACAAACCTGAGAACATTTTGAGAATGAAAAGCAACAGCCACGAATTGCCATTTACATCAGTCGCTTTCTTATCGCACCTCTAGTGTATCCATTTTCTACGAATCTGTGTTGCGCTGCCAAGTTACCGCAAACGCACAAGATGGTTCCTCCGGTCACGCAGTCTTGTTATTGTTACTGTAAACAGATACAGAACAAAAACAAGATGTAAAACAGGTGAATAAGAGATATTGAGTCCCTGAGCTGGGGTGGTTTCACCAAGAAATGTTTGTATTCTGCCAGTATGAACTGATAATGGAAGATAAAACACATCAGCTATTCACGAGTCCATGAGCACCTTTAAGGGCATGTATGATTTATATTAAATATAACATGCATTTGCTTTGAGTATCATTGTATATCAATTATTAACCAAAGATATTTTGTTTATATTCAGGACACCTGTGGTACTGCGGTACACATACTGATATACAGTATACAGAAAAATCTCTGATTGTACAATCTATAATAAAAATCGTGTTGGAGCTTTGCCGTACTCTCTATTATATAATCTCCCTGCTTAGGCTGCTGGGCCGTGACCCGACCCTGGACCAAGCAGAATGAGATGAAGAAGATGATGATAATCTAATAAACAATGTCAGTTTGCTGTTATATAATAATATGTACACTTGTCATTTTGTTTGCAGTGATGTAGACTGGCATTCGTCACAGATCGAAGTGTTCCGGAACGATCAGATTAGTGTATTCTGAGATGTTTTCAGGCCTTTGTGTAAATAAATTCTAAAGACCTATCGCTATTATTGCCTGTTAGTTGACTTGCATCAGAATTCTTGGACAATAACAAATATGATTGTGAATAATACTCAGTAAAAAGACACAACACAGTCATGAGGGTGAGAAACTGGTTTTATTTACAGAAAGAAATTGCTGGCTATGATACAGGAATATTTTTTTATAACTTATAATTGACAATAAAAACAGCTCGAAGTAGAGGCGCTATTTAAATGAGGTGCTTTTAAAACAAACAAACAAACAAACAAGCTCGATGGTTCTGTTTCTTACTGCAGTATCACCATTTGTGAAGAAAATACAGATGAAGAATGGGTAGTGGGGCAGTGGTGGCCCGGTGGTAGGGTTCTGGATTACTGATCCGAAGGTTGGGGGTCCAAGCCCCACTGTCACCAGGTTTTCACTGCTGACCCCCCCCCCCCAGTGCAGCTAACTTGGTTATCAAATGCCAGTCATGTCTCTCACTGTCTGTGGTGAAAGGGATGCAATAGAACCATTGCTGATTTTCGTAAAGAGTATGCAGCACGTTTCTGCCCTGAGATGGCCTGGCGAGCTGTCCAGGGTGTACTCTGCCCTCGCCCGGAATTGGCTGGGATGGGCACCAGCCTCCCCCGTGACCCTAATAAGGATTAAGCGCTTCAGAAAATGAATGAATGCATGAATAAAGAATGAGTAGTGCCAAAGATTCGTTTGTGCCTGCAGGTGTGTGAGTGAGTGTGTAAATGCACATCCTTGTGTTTCAAATCCTTCAATTATGTTTGTAGAATTGCTACAAAGACCGGAGTCATTATAAAAATAAAAAAAAAGGAAAACAGACACATATATCATCATCCATGAGCCAGGCACACTCTTGCATTCTATCTTTTTTTCTCTCTCTCCAAACACACACACACACACACACACACACACACACACGATTGTCTCACAAGTGTTGTCCTCACACATACTCATGCACACACACCTTCCTTTGTGTTTGTCTAGCACAAATCCCTGAAGATACTGAACGTTATGAGCAGCGGCAATGAATTTCAGAAACTCGGAGTAATGAAGTCAAGAAAAAAGTGCACCAATCCACACAGAAACACAACCGAAGAGGGGGAGGGAACACATTTTCCATCACCACCCTCATCTATAGAGGCTACATTTGGATTGCTGTGGTTTGGTGTGGGAGTTGGCGCTGTTGCGTTTAAAAATATCCTGTAGACATAACCAGACAGTAAGAACCACGCTCTAAGCGCTGAGTGGTAAAAATGAATACATCATTTATAAAGCTTGTATAAGGTAGCTGAGGACTAATAACACATTCATTCATGCTTTCTTTTATTTTCCGAATGGAGGCTATCTCAGCCGACTCTGGGCAAAGGCAGGGTACACCCTAAACGGCTCGCCAGACCATCGCAGGACCACTATTGGCATATTGCTGTTTTTAAATGACTAATCACAGGGTTGATCGTGAGAAGCTCCAGTCCCAAACTTGGTGGTGGTCAAGCTGTGGGATTCATCTTTCATCTCGATTGTAGGGTTTCTCTTTCACATCTTGGTTGATGTTGGATGTCTTTAATGTTTTTGCCTTCTGGAAAGCTTTTAGTATCACCAGCGACATACTGTATATAACGATGATCTGGATCCCCAGCTAAGACATGGATGACCACTACCAAGCCATCAGTGTTGAATTCACACTTCTCAGCCCTGATCGTTCTACTGTCAACCACAAGGCTCCTCAGGTGCTGAAAGATTGTTGAGGAAGAACCAAGCAAGAACAAGGCTTCTTGTTGCTTTTGGAGTAATGGCAATTCTGCATTGTGCCAGTGGTCGCTCAGCTAAGATTTGGTTAAGATTTGGTTAAGATGGCAGACTTTAAATCCAAGCATCCTATTTCAAGCTTATTAGGCTGCCAGTGCTGACTCCCTGGGAAGGTCTTTACTCTCCAACTGCTCAGTTGTATAAATTTAATTCACTCTGCATAAGAGCATCTACTAAATAAATGTAAACGTATATCAGGCCAACAAGACTCCCCAGAAATCACTGTATAAGAGAACTGCTGACTTTTCTCCATTTTTCAAAGTACAAGAATAGCATTCTGACATAACTGTGAAGTAATATACATTCTTAAATAACTTTCCATGAGATTAGATATAATTAAAATAACTATTATACTCAGAATAAAAAATAATACTATAGCAGATGAGGAGCTCCATCCATTGGCTGGAGGACAACTAACCGTTTTTGCCGTTAGTTAAACCATTGAATCAGAATTTTGTTAACAATTTTGCATCTCTGTACATAATGTCCAAAGGTACTGAGTGTTTAGGATGTTTTGTTTAGCAGTCCCAGTCTGCGCAGGGCATCTCGCCTGGCGTCACCTGTCGTTCCTTTGCCTGAAAACTGTACCGTGATGCCTTGAGCACGGAACGACGGTGCAGGCTTACTGAGGATCTCCGCAGGAACTGGATCCGGACGAGGCCTCTGAGATCCAGGGGGAGGTCTGGAGGCTGTTGGAGGGGGTAGTGGAGCAGACTTGGTCCTGACTTTAGGTTGGTAAGCCGGGTCAGGTGGTAAAGGGGTTAACGTTTTGGGCTTGGCATCATAACTATTTTGTCCAGCTGGGTATCTAGATCTGGTGGGCTCACCATGATATGTGGTGGGTGTGACAGAGTTAGTGGATGAGTGGCTATGGGCACTGTTCATGCCATCTGGTACATCGGAGTTCACCGCAGGATTTATTACTCTTGATCTGCCACCATAACTGTTGTACTGGGTATCTGCTGGCTCAGGTGTGTTTGCAGATGAGGATGAGACGGATTCTGCCTTGACACTCATTGTGGGATTCAAAACGATGCTCTTACCACCATAGCTGTTAAAGTCGGTCTGTTTCACTTCAGCGCTCGCTGGTGGGACGCTAAACCTTCTCTCTTGAATAGTGCTAGGTGTGATTACAGTGGACTTCCCCCCATAATGGTTAAAGTTATTGGACGAGACTTCACTCTTGGGTTTTGGCTCATAGCTGCTGCTGGACTGACTGACATAGGTGTTGCTGTACTTCTTCTGGTCAGTAATAGTGTCAGGAATGTTGCTCGAAGCTTTCATGTTGTAAGACATATGAGGCTGTGTACTGATGCTCACTTTGGTAGCACTGTTGCTAGCTGAATTAGCACTGCTGCTCACTTTGTAAACACTATTGATAGGTGAAGAGGCGCTGTTGCCCGAACTGTAAGGGCTAATGTGAGTTGGAGTGGTGCTGCTGCCCACATTGTAAGGGTTACTCTGAATTGGAGAGGCGCTGTTGCCCACATTGTAAGGGCTACCCTGAGGTGAAGAGGCGCTGTTGCCCGCATTGTAATGGCCACTGTGAGATGCCAAGGCACTGTGGCCCACATTATAATGGTTAATGTGAGATGATGAGTAGCTGTAAGGGCTACTGTTAGGTGAAATAGTGCTGTTGCTCTCTTTAGTAACAATGCTGGCAGTTGAATTAGCTGTTTTGCCCCCCGTTAGCCCAAGCTTGGAGAGTGCCTCTAACCTGGACTTGTCAGGAGTCATATCTTTGAATGACACACTGCGCATGGGTAAGTTGCGTACACAGGAAGGCTCCCCACCCTCCAATGGATGGGAACCAGCAGGTAAGTTGGCCAACATCTGTGAGCGACGTTCCTGAATGTTGACGGCTGCTGTGGCAAGTGAGTGGGGGCTGGGATCCCGGTTACTCCGTGTTATGTTGATTTTGCTTGGGAGACGAGGGGTCCTGGCAGGCACAGAAGGGTCACGCTTGGTTTCTAGGCTGCGTCTGCGGCTTAACAGTGTTGAAGGCGTGATCTTGCCAGCGCCCTGGTGCTCGCCAATCTTACTGGCAATGATTACTGGTGTGGGAACGGAGCCTGGAGGAGGGTGGTAGCTGTTCTCCTCATGCGCATCAGGGCTTGTGGTCGAGGACGGGTCTGTCTCTGGGATTGGTTCATAATGAGACTTCGGTGTCACAGAAAGGTTCTGAAAATCTACCACAGAGCAATAAAAAAAATACATTCTGCATTAGAATTTACATATTATACATTAGTGGCAGAACTAGGCTAGTGTCTGCTGCTTCCCCTATTTGTTGTGTTTTGTAAGAACTTCTATCATGGACATGTAACGATTTACTAAGGCAATTAAGTTTATGTTTATTTACTTATCTATGCATATATTTTTGTACATAGCCCTTTTATCTTATTGGTCGCATAAGTAAGTGCTTAAGTCTAAAGTACTGAGTCAGAAATTGGAACCAGTACCTTGCACAGTGAAGTTAGTTGGGGACTGGACCAAGTCAATGATGTCATTTTCCATTAAGCTGGGGGAAATGTTTGCAGTGGGGACAGGCCTTAATGCTGAATTAGATGATGTTCGTAGACCGTCAGCAGGAGAAAGCCTTCTGGAGGTCAATCCTGAAGTACCCTCAAAGCCCTCGTCCAGTGAGTCTATAGTCTCCTCGAAGAAAAGGATGCACTCTTTCTCCTCCACACTAAGAAACTGTAGGCCGTCATCATTCTAGACAAAACAACAATGACAACAAAAAGCGACTGTTGAACTACTGCAAATAAGTGCATAAGTAAGAAGAAAAATCAGCACATAGCATCACATCCTGAAACGCAGTAGGATAACTGGGATCCATTCCATTATTAGCTGTTATCGCTTCTGTTATAGCAACTGTAAAGTCATTGTTTTCTTTCTTGTGGAAAGAAACATTAAAATGCAGCTTGTTAAAAGTGAGAAACTGTTCACACAGGGAGCGATGAGTCATCAATCATTATAGCAATAAAGCCAATCGCCTCACTCTGGTTGCCTAGGTAACCCTTCTGCCTGTTTCCCACTTCCAAATGTTTCCAGATGATACTGTGAGTAGTGAACAGCTAGGTCCCTACAGGAAGTGTAGATTTGTGAGCAGAATCTAGCTAATTCACTAATAAGTAGCTTAAATTATTCTTTCATTCATCTATTTTCTGAACCGTTTAATCCTAATTAGGGTCGCGGGGAGGCAGGCGCCCATCTCAGCCGACTCTGGGCGAGGGCAGAAACACGCTGAGAGCAACCCAATGGCCTTCTCTTTACAAAAGTCAGCAATGGTTCTTTGACAGGCCTCTCACCACAGACAGTGAGAGACATGGCTGGCCTTTGATAACTCAGTTGGCTGCACTGGAGGGACAGCAGTGACAACTCGGTGATAGTGGGGCTTGAACCCCTGACCTTCTGATCAGTAAGCCAGCACCCTACCACCGGGCCACAACTGCTTATATTATCATAATAAACAGCTTGTTATTATCATTTATACTGCACAGTATATGCACCATAACCATATGGAGGTGGAATCATTAAACTTGTTTGTTGTTTCCCTACTAAAAATGTTTCGGACTGTTTGGTGACATCTGTCAATCAACAGTATCTTAAAGCTCTGATTGGTAATCGCTGAAATTGCGGCGTGTGGACCTTCAGCTCCCGCCTACTTCGTGTCACTTGAGAAAATTTCGCCTTTCATCACTCATTTCGCTGGTGTTCACTGACTTTGTATGGTCGCTTGTCGCTCATCACTATCTTTGAGGATGCAGCTTAAAAGTACAGTATCCTCAACACTCAATAACAGAAAACTGAATTTGGAATTGAACCGAGTTGCAGTGCTCATTTATACATACAAGAACGGATACTTTAAGGATTGGTACATGACCAACAACATTGCGGAAAAGTGGCTGTTAGTGGTTAGTGAAAATATTGTTTGTATTTTAGACACGAGAAAAGAGATTTCCTGAAAAATAAATAAATAAATAAATAAAAAACTGAAAAAACAGAAAGGTGTATTTTTCTGCTGTCTGTAAAAACATTCAGTGGAGAGAAGTTTTGTGGTCTCAGCCATATAACACAACACAGTGTACAATCAACCAGCACCCTCCCCCCCCCCCCCTTTCTCTCTAGCTCTCGCTCTCTCTATCTCTCTGTTTATCTCTCTCTTTCTCTGTCTCTCTCTCTCTCTCTCTCTCACATACACACACATACTCTCTCTATCCCAGACACACTCTGTCTCTCTCTTTCTCCCTCTCCAGCTCTTATTCACACAATATCTCTGTCTGTCTCTCTCCCTCACTCTTTCTCACTCCATTTCTTTCTCTCCCCCTCCCTCTTTCTCACTCCCTTCCTTTCTCGCCCCTCACTCTGTCTCTCTGTCCCTCTCTCTCGCTCTCAGTACAGTTCTCACTATGTCTGTTGCTCTCTCTCTCACACACACTCTCTTTTTCTCTGTCTGTCTGTCTGTCTGTCTGTCTGTTTCTCTCTCTCTCTCTCTCTCTCTTTCGTTAGTGTGTGTGTGTGTGTGTGTGTGTGTGTGTGTGTGTGTGTGTGTGTGTGTAAGTGAACAGTAGGCTACTTGTTTCTCTGGTCCCATGCCCCCACCTCCCAACCTGACGTGGAAGACAGGATCACTATACCTGGATTTGTGCGGCGGAACCGTACGAGGGTGGGGTGCTGTGTATGTTTCCGAAAAACAAACATAAAGTCATCCTCTAAAAACAGGCCCAAGCACAGCTACACTATACCTTGTCGTTAGAATTTCAATCAATCAATCAAGGATTAAATACGAAGCTCAGACTAGTGTTTAAAAATGTATAGCATTTTAACTGCACGAATATAATCCTTTAGAAACAAAGCTTTCATTGATTAATATGAATATTAATATGATGCTGGGCAGAGAGAGAGAGAGAGAGAGAGAGAGAGAGAGACGGCAAAGGGAAAGAGGCAGAACCAGCTTTTGTGGTTTGTGTTGAATGCAGCATCTGAGCACATGGCAGTGGGTTCTCATGTTACTAAGACTTTGTAATGAACACAATGCTTTAGGCTCTGCGGCAGTGCAGCCAGAGCAGCTCTGTTTCGGATTTTTATCAAAGCACATTACAATCAGGAAATCACCATCACTGTACGCGCTGTGCCAGTGTGCCAGTGTGCTTATGGGTGTTCTTTTTTTGCAAGACAAATATAGGCTAAGTTCTTGAGACGCTCCAGTGATATCGCCTCAGTGATGACAAATGAGAAACACACACACACACATTAAAGCGTTCCTGTTCTGGATTCATCTGTTATGTGTATCAAGCTTGCAAGCAGGCTTCTGTATTTTCAGAGAAATTTTCCTGTACACATCCATGGTGGCGGGCCACACCTCGCAGAAAGTATGCAAAGCATAATGAGCATTCCTGTCAAGCTGTACTGTCCAAAAACTGCAGCAGAACTGGTTTCCCTCTCCCTTTTCTCTGTATATACACTATCAGTCATCTCATCTCTCTCTCTCTCTTTCACACACACACACACACACACACACACACACACACACACACACACACACACACACACACA
>JBCNYH010000007.1:2477841-2488591 GCA_039654325.1 Tandanus tandanus
AAGCTCCGCTTTACAGCAGAGGCTGCACCGATCCGCCTGTCAATCTCCCGCTCCATCCTTCCCTCACTCGTGAACAAAACCCCGAGATACTTGAACTCCTCCTCATTTCTACAATAACTTATTTTTGAATAGTGGAAACTGACAGAAATATCCGAGGAAGTCCCGATGCCCTGGATAGCTGCCAGTTTTTCACCGGTGAGAATCTAGCAACAACCCGGACGGTTCCAGGAAAAGATGTGTGGTCATGTAATTAACAGCAAATACTACATCCTATGTTCATATGGCGTCCATATAACCACAGATGCATTTCTACAGTGTTTATTACTGATCGTTAAGATTCTGATTTATTGAGTGAATGAATTGAGCAATGATGGAGCATGCTGGATTTGGTCTGACGCTTATTCCGTGTTGTGTAGATGCTTTGGTTGCCATGGAGAAGGCGATGAAGCGCGACATCATCATTGTAAACGATCGGCAACTCGCTTGTGCCCGTATCAATTCTCCTGAAGGTCAGGACTACCTAAAAGGCATGGCGGCTGCGGGCAACTACGCCTGGGTCAACCGCTCATCCATGACCTTTCTTACACGCCAGGTGAGCTCACATTCAGTCCACACCCACACCAGTCAGCCTTCCATGAGTGTGTTCACTAATATTTGCTTCTAATTGCCCTTTAGGCTTTTTCTAAAGTATTTAACACCACGCCTGATGATCTGGATATGCATGTGATATATGACGTGTCCCATAACATCGCTAAAGTGGAGGAGCACATGGTGGACGGAAAACAGAAAACACTGCTGGTGCATCGTAAGGGCTCAACACGGGCTTTCCCTCCTCATCACCCCCTCATTGCTGTCGACTACCAGGTTAACACAGTCCTTTGAGTCTTGAAAATAAACAGACTTCGGTTTGTGCAGCAGTTTCTATCTTGAGCAGGCGATGATGGATAATCCTCTTTGTATCCCTGTTCTCTAGCTGACTGGTCAGCCTGTGCTGATTGGTGGCACAATGGGTACTTGCAGCTATGTGTTAACGGGTACTGAACAGGGCATGACTGAAACTTTTGGCACCACCTGCCATGGCGCGGTGAGTATTTATTATTATTATTATTATTATTATTTTTTATTTTTTTATTTTTTTTTTTTTTTTTGAGGTATTCGGTGTTTGTTGAAGATTTTTAAAATGATGGTCGTGTTTTGCTTTGCAGGGTCGAGCGCTGTCCCGAGCTAAATCCCGCAGGAATCTGGACTTTCAGGACGTTTTGGACAAACTGGCTGATATGGGCATCGCCATCAGAGTGGCTTCACCAAAACTGGTCATGGAGGAGGTGAGAAATGTAAACTAACGGAAAATCAAAGAGGGAATGGAACGGCGTCACATAGTAGGACGGAATGAACCAAGCTGAGTCATGCCTCTGTAGCAAGAAAAACTCAATTTGAAGCGGGTGAGATGTCCTAGGGTGGTGGCGCCCTTCAGAATGTGTAGGTCACGTGAAACACTGGTGGGACATTGTGACAAAAAGATTCATTCCATATCAACCCAACCAATAATCATATAACCTCCATATTGACTCGCTCAGAACTTGCTGGGAAAATTCCTGGTTAGACATAAACAGCCATGGAAACAATTAAGAGACCACTTATAATGGGAATATCTATTAAAAGAGGTCTCTTAATTGTTCCCATGGCTGTACACACACACACACACACACACACACACACACACTACCTGGCCAAAAAAAAGAAAAAATTTCCACTCTAATATTTTCTTGGAGTGCATTTAGCCTTGATCACAGCATGTAATCTCATGGCATTGTTGCTCGGGTTGGTCCGGTCGAGGCTCAGCAACATTAATGTGGCAATGAAATGAAGTCATCTGATGACCTGTGGTGACCACATCAATGGACTTTTTCTTCCCTGATGGCACGGATATAAAATGGGACTCGTATAATGAGCGAGTGGTTCAGGGAGCACGAGGAATTATTTTCACATATGTATTGGCACCCCAGAGTCCCGACCTTAAAGTGTCCCTGTGTTGAGTTAGTGTTACTAGCGATTTAAAATGATCACGTATAACATCAGCGGTTCCTTCCGGCAACATCAGTCCATGGCCGATTTTAAAGTGCGCACCAGTGTTACAACTCTAGGCATTCTCAGAGAAATGCTGACTTTCTGATTGGCTGTTCCAGCCTGGTAGTGATGCGTACCCGCTGGATTGGCTAGGCTGCGTCACTGACCCCGTGCATCATAACACATTATCGGCCAGTGCTGAGCTGCACAAACACCAAGCGCAGAGATCACGGAAAATATTTCGTTTTGTTCCTAAACCAACTGACAACAGGAAAGCCGAGTCGACAAAACGTTTCCTGCAAACGCCGTTTTGGGTTTACCGTCACGCTCATCTTTGGCAGCGTTCTCATCCTCAGAGTGACTAAAATGTGACGTCTCACTGTTGACGTCACTTCTGGGGGAAAAACTACTAACCCCCGCAGTTCAGCCCCCATTAGTAATCCACAGGATAAAATGACCAGTTTTGTGCTTTTTATGGTCATTTATGTTAAAACAAGCTTCTGTATCGCTCAAACGTATTACATACACATGTTATGCTGTAATGATGACCAACATCACTAGTCTTTAACCCAATTGAAAGTTTTCGGGATGTGCTGGAAAAGGTTTTATGGAGTGGTTACATTTTTTCCCTCATCAGTTCAAGACGTCGGTGAGAAATGATCCCGACACTGGATGGAAATAAATGTTATGCTGCTCAAGATCGCTGAAACAATGCCATGATGATATATGTATTTATATGTGTGGAATCCATATCGAAAAGAGATTTAAAGTCATGGTCTGTCAAAAGCCGTTCCAAACCAAAATATCCAAGAAATCCAAAAGGGGCGGAAAGTCCAAATATGAAAGGACCATAACTTTGGAAACGGTTGGAATTTTCACCTGAAATTTTGGGATGCTACTCTTCACATATGTCCAAATAGAATTTTTATTCCAAGCAAATTCTGAGCTGGTCAGTGTGAAGCCACTGGTGAAGTTGACCTGGAGAGACAGAGGGACCCCTGTTTTAGAGCATCGCTAAATGTAATCACTTATACCGGACGTCCCAAAGGAAATATCATCTCCACGTGCCCTGTATTCGTGTGGGCTTGTAAATGTGACTAAAGTACGTTTCTGTCTTTCTCAGGCCCCAGAATCCTACAAGAATGTAACGGATGTGGTGAACACGTGCCATGACGCCGGCATCAGCAAAAAGGCAATCAAGCTTCGACCCATCGCTGTGATCAAGGGTTAAACGGGAACACCGGGAACAAGTGTATGGGTAAACTGGAGAGGTCACGCCCACATGCAAATAAACTGAAAGGATGATTTGGAAACTGGCTGTTGCTGCAGTGAATGATTTGTGATCTTTATGAAGGCAAGACTTTTGCGTGTGAGTGTGCGTCACAGTGGGTGGAACAAAAACTGTTCACTAGATTTAGGAAAAGATCTTTTTCTTTCTTCCCCTGACAACTTTATTATTATTATTATTATTATAAAAGCACGTGGTTAAATTAATATTATTGTTTGAGATTGAAGATTTTGTGAAAACTGAAATGAAGATGGGAATAAAAGCATCAGCGGTCCATCCGTTGTCCACTAAATGGGCGTAGCACTGCGAAGACGTGTTTGTTGAGTGTAATTATTGAGTCTGTACTGTACTGCTTCCTAACATTCAACATACTGTGATGTTTCTTTCTGTGATCACTGGAGTTATTCTGTGTTATAAAAGTTGTCCATTTGAGTCAAAGGAAGGACTTGCGATCCCAGTGTTTGCGAGAGAAGAGGAGCTGAGAAAATGAAAACAGCACCACGGTGATGTCTAGAGGCCAGCGGCCTTGCGTTTAAACACACAGCCTGATTGATGTATACTGACTCAAACTTGAAACGCAACATGAAAAAAAATATATATATATTTTTATTTTTTTAATAGCAAATGAGATTTTTGGTGATTAAATTTAACTCGCTGTTAATTGTTCCTCCTGATTGCACACTGAATTAAATTTTGCCATGTATTGGCACGTGACTTCATTTTCTGCCTCGGGCATCCGCAAGGAGTCTTGGCAGGTGCCACTTTGATGAGATATGGCTGTTCAGTTGACCTGTTTGTTATGGCTGGTCAGTGTACGATTGAGCGATTCCCAGCTTCAACAGAAAACAGAAGTACTTTAAAGGAGATCATTCACTGATTAGCCGACGTGTTTTATCTCCATTATCATTGGCTGAATAGGAATGTTTCCTGGTGGAATCGCCCCAGCTCATGGGCTTTTCCCTCATTCACCTGTTTTACATCTTGTTTTGGTTCTGTATCTGTTCACAATAGCAATAACTTGATCACGTGACCTGGTGACTGAGGCCTTGGACACTGTGGAGCTGTCTTGGCTGACATGCCTCTACGATGACGCGTGGAGTTCCGGGACGACGCCTGTGGAGTGGCAGAGCGGGGTGGTGGTAACCTTTTTTGAAAAAGGGGAACTATTGTGGAATCACACTGCCTAGCCTCGACAGGAAGGTTCACTCCAGGGTGGCTCTCGCTGTTGAAGTTCATCCCAGACCCTTTTGAGACGCTGTAATGGGTTAACGAAGTAGAGCCCAAGCAATTAATTAGCATGTCACTATTCGCACTATCAGCAAACTGCAGATCAAACTGTTGTGTTCATAACGGCCAATAAATGACAAAGAAATTCAGAGAATAAAGATGAATGCTTCAGTTATGTTGTGTGTTGTTGCATAGTTTGCACAAATCACAATCGGCTGACCCGAGCAGATACCATAACTTCTAATGGCTCGGCTGTTTCTTTTCTTTTATGGAACTTTTGGGTATTTTCATACTCCAATCAAAACTTTAACACATTTTGCTGTCAGTTTATTTCAAATTCTGTAAGTATACTTTTATTAATTGTACTGTTTCTAACCAAAGTTTATTTTTAAACTGAATCGTGTCATGTTATCTTGGTGAGGACTTCCTATTAGGGTCACGGGGACTCTGGCGCCTATCTGAGCCAACACTCGGTGAGAGCGGGGTAAACCCTGAACAGCTCACCAGACCATCACAGGGCAACACACACACACACACTCATACCTAGGTGCAATTTGGAATAGCTTAATGTGCATGTTTTTGGACTGTGGGAGGAAACCCACACAATCATGGGGAGAACATGCAAACTCCACACAAAAACACGTGAGCCTGAGACTCGAACCCAGGACCTTTTGCTGTGAGGCACATGTACTGAACACTACGCCACCGTGCCACCTGAACTTCTAAATAACACGTGTGATAGCAGCAGACACTGTGTACACATGCATGATGTAAGCCAACGGGTCATTCAATGCCAGGTGTCCGAATGGCTCCCACTCGACCGTCTCAGATTTGGCTAAAAATGTTCATACACTTCCAAATGGGAAAAGTGTTACATTTTAGCTCTCTACTTCCAATAGTTTTGTCACAAGAATTACATCGACTTAAATGGTAGAACAGTTTCAGAGTAGTTTCAGTTCTGTCTTAAACTCGGTGTGTTTTGTTGGCATTTGAATATTCCTACTCAGGACATGAATACCATCATTTCCAAAACCAAACAGCAAAAATAAAAAATACAGACGGCAGAACACCATCACACATTTTTGATATGTTAAGAACATATATATCTAAAACAGTAAGTTTGATTTTCAAGGTGAAATATCTCCCAGACTGTTCATCACAGATGGGTGGTTTTAAATTACACAGTATACGTGGGGAGGTGCATGTGCCAGATCAAGTCTCTTGATTTAAAATTGAGCTTTCTGTAGACCTTTAAATATGCTGCCATAGAGGGTAAACCTTTCGAGCAATTTCAGATACCCAGAATCTCATGATATATCCTAGCCTTCAAATAATAGTAGCGGATTCGAACCCTTGAAAATGTGAAGGACCTGTCTTAAATACTCTTCTTGATATAGCAATTTGAACGTGGCTCCTCAAAGCTGCTCAAAATGGATCAGAACTCAGTTGCTTAAATAGTTTCTTGTGACAAAACTATTGGAAGATCTAAAATTTGAGACTTTTCCCTTTAGGAAGTGTATGAACATCCCTGAATTTATTTCGGTGAAATCTGAGATGGTCGAGCGGGGAGGTTTGGTGTGGAATGACCCCGGTGCTTTGCTGAACGAGACCTCACCGAGCATCAGGCTGTGCTGTAGGCTCTGAGGGGTGAGTGACACCAGGTGGTTTTCTGTCATGACTATATTCAGGGAATAATTAATTACTCATCAAAGCCAAAGGTGGATATCGCTGAAACAGGAACATAAGAGCAAACTAAATTGAGATTAGGGTTTATTTTGACATTTTAACCGATTCAAGCATTTTCCCCAAGTTTGTGTCAATCTGTATTTGTGCTAGTAGATATTAGTTCAAATACAGATTAAAAAATAGCTCCATTCCCATGCAGTGTACGCCAAAAAATATTTTTATTCAAAAAAACCCCCGAAACAACACTGGGTGATATTATTAGATACACTTTATTTGAAGTTTAGGAACAAGGACCTGAAGGGTTATCAAAAATAAGTATAGGCAAAAATTTGAAATGAAATTAGATGAAATGTACATCATTGCATTCATTTAGGAGCTGGTAACAGTTCAGTATCTGCTTAGGTGAAAGAAGTTCTGAAAAACTATTGTTTTTTTTTTAACTGATCTACATGGGGCTGTCAGAAACCATATCAACAAAACGGCTCCTGTGAAATCTGATCACCGAGCCGTGGCACGAAAAGCAGTGAAGATGGAAGGGGGGGTTTATTCTATGTTAGAATATTAAGCCACTCCGTACAGATTGTTTCCACTTCCTGCCAGAAAGGATTGTTCTTCTTGAGTTGTATTTTTTCCTTCTAGTTTTATGATGGTATTTATTACAAGTTATTATTTTTTTTAAAGCCATCCAGGATTTGAAGAGCTGATGAATTACAGCGAATGAATTAAACCCGAACAGTCCTGTTTATTGTTTTGCAAATTGCATGCTTTCATTCAAATTGTATTAGAACTAATATTTAATTAAATTATCCCACTATGCTTTAATTCCCCCTATGCTTCACCAATTTTGCCAATTACCCTCCGCCAGCCAGCGCTCAACCGTCAACACCGAAGCTACCAATCAGGAAAAGGGAAGGCGATTCCTCAGAGAGATGAGAACAGACCAGCACATCTTTTTAAACTGCTCTTCGGGCTACATCACATGGCGGTATAACACACTAAGGAACGCACTGTCCTCCCTCTTTCGCATACCTGAGCACCTCGACACCTACGTATGGCTAATATTTCTGTGATTGACAGGGGAAAGTTAGGTATGCCCCTCCCACTCAGAGCACAGACAATTGTGTATTTGAACTTGATAGGGCAAGTGCTTTTCCTTTTCTTTTTATTTGAATGATTGCAACCTGCAGCACAGACTGTAAATCAGCATTTACCACAAACTCTTGGTTATTGTCTTCGCAAAAAAACAACAACAAAAAAATAATAATAATTAAAAAAGGGGGTTAACTTTAGCTCGAAAAAATATACCTCTGGCACGTCACTTTACAGCAGCTGGAACATCACTACAAATAACCAAACACCCCATTTCAGCTCTTGCTGATGTAAAACTGGATACTTCACTGCACAAATCACAAAACTGCTCAGGATGAGAGCTGTGAAATGGGCGATAGCTCAGGCATGAACCTGAACATGCGTTTTCCTGTGTTTCTGCATTCAAGGGAGATGCTGGGGAACTGCATTATCACAGGTCAGTGATGCACTGTACAATTTCATTGGGTTACTCTGCATTTAATATGCCATGAATAGAGAAAAAATATATATAGTTTTAACAAATATTTAACCAATCACATCAGAATCTTTCAGACCTAGAAGAGCACTTTCATATTCCTAGTCACTTCAAAATAAAAACTAAACGCTCCTATTTCATGACATTAAAAAAAAAAATCTAAATCATTAAATAAAATCTCAGCACGCCTCTGATTTTCAAAAACCTCGTTTTAACTGCTCAAATGCATCATCTCGTTAAATACTCTACAGGCTCTTTTTTCATAAATCCCTACATGTTTGTTAGACCACAAAAGCGCGCTCACAAATTCAAAATATCACCGTCATCATAAGTCATATGTTTGTTTAAGCGCCAAATTATTTTTCATAGTTTCAGAACAAAATTTCTCTCCTGCGGTCTACACTTAGTGATCTGTCTTGTCCGGTTGGCCAATCACAGATACCCATCCCCAGGTGTAGAGTACGACTCTGATCGGCTCAGTGGGAGCTCGTCCTCACCAGAGTCCTGTAATCGGCACCATGTTTCCTTATTGGAGCGGAGACGGCCACGGTTAAGCTTCTCCCTTTAAGTGCAAAAGCAGCTTCTATACTAAGCTCGGTCCTTTTGTTGTACTGTCTTGACCTTGTTGCAGGTTTCAAAGTTTGGCTTGCTGGAAGAAGGCCTGAATGGAAAAAGAGACAAACATACACACAGTTATTCAGCAGTCAACAGCTCGGTGCAGTCGGAGCTACGCGGAGGTGTGCAATAGTTTCCCTTAACACTACAGTCTAGAGTACATTATTCCACTCGTACCACCGCGATTTCTCAAAGTTTACACTGTTTTATTTATTAATAAATGTTACATCACAATTTTATTTTTGTATTTGTTGACGTATCACTAACAAGCAACCAACATCTACGTTTTATAGAATAATTTGAATATACAGCATCCACTGTATACCACTTTGACCTCTTATTGAAAAATGCAAATTTGATGATTCCGTAAACAAGGCTTAAGATTGTCCTGGATTGCCTCTGGCCAAAGACTGGTGTTTAATAAGTCTCCTAAATATATATATAATTTAAATATATCAGCACGCTGGAGAGTCAGCAGCACAGGAAGCGAGCCGAGTCAAGCAAGTGTGTGTAAGCAGCGTGCCAAATACATTCTGAATAAAAAAGTGCCATGTTTGCGCAAAATATGACAAGAATGACTTGCGTGAAGTAAAAAAATGCTTATGTGGGTGAGGCTTTGCGCGCACAGAGCAAAAACGCACATGTGCGGAGTTTGGAGACTTATTAAACGTCTTTTGCCAGAGGCAACCTACACGCCATGACGACACACATATGTAAGGACATGGTCCCAATTCATACAGTTAAAAAGTCAGGATTTAAAGTTAAGTCAGCACCCTTTACTCCAGGTGTGTAATGCGCTTAGCCGCAAAAATTTCACTGACGTTGAGCTGCTAGGTTCATATGGAGAACTCCGGGTCAGATATTAAAAGAAGCTTCATAGTGCATTTTATTTTTAAACAGCTACAGACATGTGGACAAGGTGCACCACACTGCCTTTCATGTGCTTTTTAAATTTTTTTAATTGTTTTTGTGTTAAACCTGAAGCTAGAGTACCAGATATTTGCACACTAGTTTTGAAATGAAACAAACGCAAATCTTCAAGAAAACTCAGGCTTTTTTTTTTTTTTTTTTTAATATACAAATTTAGATGGACTTACACTGACTGACTGAAGCAAGACTAGTCTGGTATTTTTGTTGGTGTAGAAATATATATTCTAAATATAGTCAAACATGATGAAAGCACTGTATGATCATTTAAGCCATTAATTGATTGAACTGGAGGAAATAAAAATACTACTCGTCACCCTCGCTTTCCCGGATTATTAGGGGGGAATAGGCTGTCCAGGAACCTCAAAAGTCCGCCAATCACTAATATTCGGGGTCCCTACCCTTTCCCGGACATTTACCATAATCGGTCCGGCAATTGCTATTATTCAGCAGCAATCCCGGACTTTTACACACTTATCCGACACTCAATACACAATACTGTGTTTCCACAAACTTAAAGATCGTATCAGCGTATTCTTTTATCACATTCATTTTAAATGTGGGTTCCGGCTTGTCATCACTGTCCTCACTTTCACTTAGCTCTCCTGTCACTGATGTCACTATCTGTTCATCGGACATTATTTCATGCCCCTCTGCTGCTTCATTTTCGTCCATCCACTTGGACAGGAATGGGTCGGACAGGAGGGAAGTTTGAAAATCATGACGGACCCAGACTTCCATCATCGATTCCTGGACTTGTCCGAGCATTTCTCTGGCAATACCAAGTAATGTCCTGCGCCGGATTTTGTATGGGAAATCCGAAGTCCGGGAAATAAGGGTACGGGAAATCGAGGGTGAAGTGTATTATGATATATACCATTATCATGATATAAAGTTATTTATACCGTGATAGAAGATTTTCACCATACCACTCATGTCCATGGTTTAGAATTCCATAAATAAAGTTTAGGAATCCAGAAACTCCAGGGCAGCACAGAGTCCCGGACTCGGCAAGGCGTTTCTGTGTGGAGATCGCACATCATCTCTGTGCTTGTGTGGGTTTCCTCCGGGTACGCCGGTGTCCTCCCACTGTCCAAAGACTAGGCTAATTGGCTGTTCTAAATTGCCCCTAGGTGTGAGTGTAAATGGATGCTTGTCCAAGGAAAAGTTCTACAGAGGGCTTTTAAACCACCAAAAAAAGTGCAACAGAAACCATGGATCAAATTCATCGTGGAATGCAGAATGGAATAAACAAACAACAACAAAAAAACAGTGTAGAAGTTAAGGTACAAAAGGCTGGATTGGCTGGTGATCGCTGTGAGTGACAGGGAAGTGAGCGTATGCCATCCCTCCCTCCCGTGAGAGCTCGGCCAATT
>JBCNYH010000007.1:2494816-2514062 GCA_039654325.1 Tandanus tandanus
TCAGGTCAGGACTTTGACTAGGCCACTCCAAAGTCTTCATTTTGTTTTTCTTCAGCCATTCAGAGGTGGACTTGATGTTCTTTTTCTGAAATGCGGTGTTACTTTTACCCCAGATGTAATGCGACACACAACTTCCAAAAAGTTCAACTTTTGTCTCGTCAGCCCACAGAGTATTTTCCCAAAAGTCCTGGGGATCATCAAGATGTTTTCTGGCAAAATTGAGACGAGCCTTAATGCTCTTTTTTCTCAGTAATGGTTTTCGTCTTGGGCCTCTGCCATGCAGGCCATTTTTGCCCAGTCTCTTTCTTATGGTGGAGTCATGAACACTGACCTTAACCGAGGCCTGCACTTCTTTGGATGTTGTTGTGGGGTCTTTTGTGACCACTTGGATGAGTCATTGCTGCGCTCTTGGGGTAATTTTGGTCGGCCGGCCACTCCTGGGAAGGTTCACCACTGTTCCACGTTTTCGCCATTTGTGGATAATGGCTCTGACTGTGGTTCGCTGGAGTCCCAAAGCTTTAGAAATGGCTTTATAACCTTTTCCCGACTGACAGATCTCAATTACTTTCTTTCTCATTTGTTCCTGTTCTTTGGATCTCGGCATGATGTCTAGCTTTTGAGGATCTTTTGGTCTACTTCACTTTGTCAGGCAGGTCCTATTTTAGTGATTTCTTGATTGAGAACAGGTGTGGCAGTAATCAGGCCTGGGTGTGGCTAGAGAAATTGAACTCAGGTGTGAGAAACCATAGTTATGTTTTAACAGGGGGGCAATCACTTTTTCACACAGGGCCATGTAGGTTTGGACTTTTTTCCCTCCCTTAATAATAAAAACCTTCATTTAAAAACTGAATTTTGTGTTTACTTGTGTTGTCTTTGACTAATATTTAAATTTGTTACATGATCTGGATGTCATGGCAGTTTTGAGGTACCTGTCATTTCTACAACTCTTATTTTTCTGTGATAGAGTGATTAGAGCACATACATCTTTGTCACAAAAAAGATTCATGAAGTTTGGTTCTTTTACAAATTTATTATGGCTCTTATGAAAATGTGACCAAAATCTGCTGGATCAAAAATTTACATACAGCAATGCTAATATTTGGTTACATGTCCCTTGGCCATTTTCGCTGCAATTAGACTTTTAGAATTAGCTTTTGGTAGCCATCTAACAAGCTTCTGGCAAGCCTCCGGTTGAATCTTTGACCACTCCTCTCGACAGAATTGGTTTGTTGGCTTTCTGGTGTGGACTTGTTTCTTCAGCAATGGCCAAAGGTTCTCAAAGGGGTTCAAGTCCGGACTTTGGGAAGGCCATTCTAAAACATTAACTCTAGCCTGACTTAGCCATTCCTTTACCACTTTGGTGTGTGCTTTGGGTCATTGCCTTACTGGAACACACAACTGCGCCCAAGACCCAACCTGCTGGCTGGTGATTTTAGATTGTCCTGAAGAATTTTGAGCTAATCTTCCTTCCTCATTATTTCATTTATTTTTTTGCACCAGTTCAATTGGCACCTTGTCTCCTCCAAACATATTTCTGGCTATTGTGGCCAAACAGCTCAATTTTTGTTTCAACTGACCACGGAACTTTCCTCCAGAAGGCCTTTTCTTTGTCCATGTGATCAGCAGCAAACTTCAATCAAGCCTTAAGGTGCCGCTTCTGGAGCAAGGGCTTCCTTCTTGCACAGCAGCCTAGACACTGACACCTGTGTTCAGGCAGCTTTCGATTCATTGCAGACCTGCTTTTTGCTGGTCCTTGGTTGAGTCTTTACCATCCTGACCAATTTTCTCTCAGCAGCAGGTGATAGCTTGCGTTTTCTCCCTGACCATGGCAGTGACACAACTGTGCCATGCACTTTATACTTACAAATAACTGTTTGCACAGGTGACCTTGGGACCTGTAGCTGCTTTGAAATAGCTCCAAGTGACTTTCCTGACTTGTTCAAGTCAATGACTCAAGTCTGTGCTGAGCTCCTTTGACTTTCCCTTTGTAGCATGTGTGGCTGAGTCTAATGACACTCCCAAATGAGCCCTATTTAACAAGGGGCTCAAAGAATTATATTATATTATAGATTATAATCACTCACAAGAAGTTGAGGCCATTCCACAAAGCTAATTTGTTAGAAACAACTTTCTACATCACAAAAATTGTGTTGTTTTTTTTTAATCATGTTCCCGTATGCATATTTTGGACCAATCAGACTTTAGTCACATTTACAGAGCCATAATGAATTCGTAAAAGAAACAAACTTCATGAATTATTTTTTGTGACAAAGATGTATGTGCTCCAATCACTCTATCACAGGAAAATAAGAGTTGTAGAAATGATGGGTACCTCAAAACTGCCATGACATCCATGTTCTTTAAAAATGTGTGTAAACTTGACCTCAACTGTATATGCACACACACATACATACACACGTAACGCACAGAACTGTTTCTTCAACATCACTCCCGTCACCACTTTCAGCCCCTGTGTAAGAATTTACTTGTTTTTTCCCCAGGTTGTAATACCAATAGCGAGGTTTACTGGGTATGGACATGTACTATGCACGCAAGATTTTATTACGTATAGGCCTCTGTTTGCCACCTGTTGATATTTCCTTTTCTCTTATCCATACTTTAACCAATTTAACAACCCGTACTGTGCTCTTTTTCATGTTTATTTCACGCCTGTCTGTTTTTGCTTTCTTTCTTTTTTTACCCAATCAGTATGAATTAAAGGTTTTATGCTTTTCAAAAAGATAGAAATTGATATCAGAATATTAGTGTTTTGTGATGGAGTAAACTTTTAGTGGCAAATGAGCTGATGTTGGTAATTAGCGAAATTTACCAGACTTCTTTGTGCACACTAATGAGTGGAGCAGCCTGTTATACAGAAATAACAGACCACTGAACGATGAAATCGACCAATTAGATTTGAGTATTCAAATGAGCTGTGTAATAATCAGAAACCTCTATAGCTCATCAACACCATTAACACAGACACATTTGTGGGCACAATGTGTGTGCACAAAGTTAACCGACTTACTATAACGTTTTGATGAACCTGGAGAACAGGTACGCCACTCTACTGCGCACCTTTGGACTACTGTGTCTCAGGCCACGATGATCCAGAAAGGCCATCTGAATACAAGACACACACAGAATTACACACATTAAGTCAAAAAGCTTTAATTTTCGATTGGTGGGAAGATGATGGACAAGAGAAGGAAAAACTCACCAGGACGACTGGAATGTGCTGAGGCTCCACAACAAAGAACTTATCATAGCGAACAACAGTTTCAAAGAACTCCAGCGTGACCGAGGTGTGCTGGTACTCGCTTACACCACTAGAGATTAGCTACACACACACACACACACACAGAGATTTTAAAATCACCTTAGCCAGAGATTCTAAAACAACCCTAAACAGATATATCTAATAAATATATTGGTAAAATAAATATATCTGCAACATTAAAGCTTTTACAACATCTTTCCACATTCTGGATTTATAATAATTACACGATTACTGTAACAGGAACATTATATGCCTTCACATGACGTACATACAGTAGATACAAAAAAGTTACACCCCTGTTAAAATGCCAGTTTTTTTTTTTATGTTAAAAAAAAATTTAAAAAAATAAATAAAAAAGAGACTAAAATAATTTCAAAACTTTTTTCCACATTTATGGCGAGCTATAATCTGTACAATTCAACTCAAACAGTTATCATTCAGGGGAAAAATAAAAGTCAAAAACAAAACAGTGTGGCTGCATACGCGTGCACACCCTCTAATAATTTAGGGTGTGGCTGTGCTCAGAATGAACGAATCACATTTAACCTCATGATAAACAGGAGTCGGTACACCCCTGGCATCAATTACAGTGACCCTGATTAACCCCAAATAAAGTTTATTTGTTGTAGTAAGATTTTGCAAACATGAATCTAATTTAGTTACAGACAAACACATGACCGGACAAGACCCTCGCATGACGTGCCTTTGGCGGCCACCATATTACCAAGGATTAAAATCCACCATACCAATAAGATGGGTGTTGAATGCTGTATCTCAACTAGCTCCAACAAGCGAAATAATATCTCTAAAGCGCAAGGAATAACATTTCACTTGTAAGTATTGTATCTACAGAATATTCGTTATTATTTATTCTCTTTTCCAGAAAATAAAAAGTGTATCAGTGTAACTAGTCTCTGGTAAGATGGCGGCAACTTTGGCACATTCCGAATACACGCAATATACAGAGAAGCACCGGTCTTGTGTTCATGTCTATGAATTTAGATGCATCTTACAGCAAAAGCCAAAAACCGTACAAACCATCAGAGGGATCTCAAAGTTGAAAGGTATCAGTCAGAAGGGTACAAAAGAATTCCCATGGCATTAGATAAACCAAGGTACATAGTGAACACGGTCATCAACAGAGGAGAAAATTGATGAAAGGACAAGAAGGAAACTGGTGTAGGGTTCTGGACTGGTTTAGGGGTGAAAGCTATTACTGTATATATTATGATAAATATTGTTATTGTGACATTTCTCAAATTTTCATGATATAATTTCAGGTCACACCGCAGAGCCCCAAACATACAACTCTTTAAAATCAAAAGCTCTTATTATGTCTTCATCTTACCGTCCTCATCATGTCCTGGAGAGTACTGGCTTTTGTGACATCGCCGCTGAAATGAGCTCCGTGTGATGCTGGCAGCGCTTCTCCCAACATGTAAAACAAGCGAATCGCCACCTCTACCTCCATGAACCGAGCTGTTTGCCAGCTGCTACACACACACACACAATATTTCAGTAATAAGCTAGCATGGCTTTTATCATGGCCGTGTGTGTGTGGGGTAAAGCTGGGTCGTACTGCATGGTGCTGGTGAAGACCCTGTGCACAGATTCCAGTAAGAGCTCCGGAGAGACCTGAGCCAGGCGATCCAGCAGCATCTTCAGTTGTTTCCTGTACTCCACAAACATCGCCTCATCTTCACCCTTAACACCCAGAATTAAATATGGGTGCAAATAAAAGTGCGGTGAATTACCCTTCCTGACAATGCATTAGCACAACACTTTACATTTCGTTCATGACAATAACATTACCTCGTTTTCAAAGTTATACTCGTCGTCATACGTCAGTTTTTTCATGACTGCCAGCATGATGGCCTGCACCAAAGCAAAGATAAATGTTAAACAGTTCTGTGGAGTGTGACAGGAGCTGACAGGAGTGACTGAACGCTGATTTCTTACCTCGATATTACTCTTCTGCTGATCAGTAAGGACAGGAAGCTGCGAAGGAGACATTAAACACATGATCAAGAGTATCAGCTGTAAGAATTAAAGTCTCTGCAACTGTTTGAGCTTTTAATCCTTCAGGTTATCTGATGTCTCAGAACTGAAACCTGCAAGACCTGAATCCCGGACACGTTACAGCTGAGCCAGGATGTTATAAAATACTGCTACCTTCTCATCAATTAGAATTAAATCATGCTGTGGTATGAATATTAAAGAAAATCCCAATGTTACTAAAACATTGTAGGCGATCATAAACACACGTCTGCAGCAGTGTGGGTTTACATGTACCTGTTTGAGCACGTGTAAGTAGTCGTAACAGAAGCCCACTGTATTAGCTGAAATATCATCATCCTCATGCATTAGCAGCTGCAGCATCAGCGGGATTTTAGCCTCCAGAGCCTGCAGGGATTCTGCTGCCATCTTCATATCTCCCACTTTAGTGAGTTTGGTCCAGCTTAACACCAGAGCCTGACCCATTCCGTTAATCAGGCGCGAGAACTTAGCCAGGAAGTCCACGTCCTCCTCCTGTGACACACGTCACCTTAAATCACTCACACCCCCATTATTAAATTATTCCTTTTTACAAAACACGGTGAAGAGCGCGTACCTGCTTCACGTTGAAGAAGCCAGCACTTTGCAGGACTTGAGAAAGAGACTCCACCAGTTTGGTTTTATCCATGGGGTCCATGCCCTTATTAATGATCTCGAACAGACAATCGCATGCCTCCTCCCTCAGCTCCTCCACCGACATGTGACTCAACAACAGATTCACAAACCTGCAAAAAACACCGGCATGAGATTTCAGGATATAGTGGATCTAGTGCACAGGTGGACATACTTTTTAAACTACACCAGCAGACATTCATACTAATTAATATGTTAATAGCATTTATAATAAAAATGATTGTGTGTCGCACACTGGGCCTTTTAACAGGTGAAACTCGAAAAATGGAATATCGTTCATTTATTTCAGTAATTCAACTTAAAAGGTGAAACTAATATATTATATAAATTCATTACACACAAAGTGAAACATTCCAAGCCTTTATTTGTTATAATTTTGATGAGTATGGCTTACAGCTTACGAAAACCCCAAATTCAAAATCCCAGAAAATTTGAATATTACATGATCAATAAAAAAAGGATTTTAAATACAGAAATGTCAGCCCTCTGAAAATTATAATCATGCATATGTACTCAGTACTCGGTTTGGGCCCCTTCTGCATGAATTACTGCATCAATGCAGTGGATAATCAACAAAATTATAACAAATGAAGGCTTGAAATATTTCACTTTGCATGTAATGAGCCTATATAATTATATTAGTTTCAACTTTTACGTTGGATTACTGAAATAAATGAACTCTTGCACGATATTCCAATTTTTTTCAAGTTTCTCCTGTACATTGTTAGTCGGTGCAGGTCACATTCAACACAAAAACCCATAAAGATTTACGACCTGCCTAAACACAGAGCTTCTGATAGATATCTCTACTGATAGTTTTTCGTGGCTGGTGGTACAAGATAAAATAACTTCATCCCTGGAGGAAATAAATTAATAAGTCTCACTAGTATGGACTGGAGCGAAAGAAGAAAAGCTTAACACTGAGTTTTCTTTTCACTGCATTTCCTTAACTGATTCCCACCTTCATGTGTATCACCTCTCTTGTTCGTTTAATTATCCGTGCAATGAGTTCATGTTCCGTGTTCCTGTTCGGTGTTGTTTCACTCTGCAAAAGTTTGTCTGCACACCTGAGTTAGACTGTGTGTTTTTTTTATACTGCATGAGCATCAACTCATGCATGGACACGAGACAACCATGAAAGTCATGTTCCCTGCCTATGGGACTCCGCCCAGGAGCTCTGTTAATAATCAAGGGCGTGTCTCATTAGTGTACGTCTCCTAGTGCTGTAAGGATCAACATCAGTTTTATACAAGTGCTGGATTTGACACAATGGTCATTTACCCTGTTTGAAAAACCTGCAAAGGTATAATTGGAGGATGGAGGGAACACAATGAATCTGTTTACCCTGCCTGATTAAACAGAGTATAGAAACCCCCAGATATTACACACAATCAGCACCACAGCCAGAAACAGGGCTGAAGTAAACCGATATGTATGCTGAAAAACAGAACTGATGCTGTGATAATGTTCCAGGCTGAGGATATAGACCCCAAAAGATGACATGAGAAGTAACTTCTACAAATTGGGGTGTTCTGAGATCATACCGGGAGACAAGGAATGAGAAATACGACACATTCAGCATAATTTCAATAACAAAGAGAGTCACGGTCAGAGGTTTTAGTTCAGGTTGTGTGAGAATTGGCTCAGTGTAGATGTTCTGACCTGTCGTTGGCTATTAGATTAAGGTCGATCCAGGACACGTAAGCACCGACCACCTCCAGACACTGGCACGTGAGCTCGCTGTGACTTTGCTGATACGTCTGCAGGATCTGGTACCACGACTCAACCAGGGCTGGGATACACATCTCTCTCATGCTGTCCTTAATCAGTGTGTTCCTGCGCGTCTCCTGAAAGAAGCACAGTAACATCATAAAGCTCTGATCATTTGCCGTAACCAGGTGGAAAAGATTCCTGCTTGAACATTTCTAGTCATGCACATTTACACACATCGTTTCATTCCGTACATTACAGTGTGCGCTCATTTCTGGTGTCATGTAAAATTAGGTCCACATAACTACTATGCTACTCTTTTACTACAGCGGTACAGTACCGGTGACATCGCCCGAGGGTGTGCTGCTGAACAAGAGCTCGTGTTGAGTCGCTGTGATAGTTTGCTTTGAATATTTAAATAAAAACATTTAAATAAAATACCACTAAGTGGTTTCTCTGTATGATGTGTAGTGATGGCAGTCAAGAACAGGTTCCAATTGAGAACCGGTTTAAAATTGTCTGATCCATCAAAATCGTATGAATGGCAGTTTATGGCTCGTTTGCATTGCGGCTGGCATGTTTTTCTATCAGCATATCGTAACGCCACACGCGCCAGATGACAATGTATGTGAATATGTCAAAATAAGAAAGAACGGTGTCATACCTCAGGGGTGTGTAAGATGTCCCTGTCTACCACCTCGGCGTCAATGGCCATGAGTGTGCGTAGATAGATGTCCAGGCCATGTGGGTTGAGGCCCACCAGTGAGAGAACATCGAAGAAGAACTTGGGCCAGAGCGTCAGGTACTCCATGACAAAGGTGAGCGCAAACACCTGCGCAGCCTTGTTCTTGATGAATGGCTTCTCCGGCTGCGAGCTCATCAGCTGTGTAAACAGACCCAAAGATCCACCACTGAGGTATGAATAGGTTTAAAGCAGGAACACACTGATACTGGATTTGTGATAATGGACAGAACTACAGGCCTCAGAACTACCAACAAATATTTCACTTTAAAGACTAAGGTTTACTACCTACAAGGACTTTGATAACCAGCTATTTTTGTATTAACGCACATTTAGCTTTCTGAAATGTAAAATCATCTGAATGGTGAAAGAACACAGCTTTGAATGCAAACAAAATGAATGAACAAATTACAGAAAACTAACGTGAGGGTAAAATAAAACTTAGTGCAAATAGAAATGCTGCTGTCCTGCAGTTTCAGTTCAAAATGTTGCATAAATATTTCAAGCTCATTACATTATGGAAGAATCAATGACCACTCGGGCCTGTTGCTGTAAAAGGGTTTTTTTTTTTCCTTTAGGGGGCTTTTTTTATAAGCTTTTTGTGCGCTTATCTATTTATTCACCCGTACTTTCATACATTCCTCTACATTGTTTCCCTCTTTGCCCACCCTCAGGTGGAAATGGCATTATTAAAACTAGGAAACTTACATACAAGGCTTTTCGAACACGGTGCACACGAACTAGCGATGTAACATAAGATAGCTAAACCCTCCTCACTACAGTTACATATTCACTTGACTAAAAAAATAATCACTGGACTTCAGCTCAGCGCGACGTACGACACGAATACTTCAACTCGGAATTCCGACTTGAATCAACATGGCTGCTCAACTCTAAAACTCTGTACAGTTCTAAGGAGGTGATTATACATCTCTCATCACAGTTAGCTTGTTGCTTTCAAAAGACGAACCAGAAGGCGTAACCACTTCTAAGGGAGGACAAACGCATCATGACATCACCACATCTCTCTTGGTTATTATTCTGAAAGAATATGAAAATATGGAAGGACTTTCACACCTGCAACTGCAGCCATTTCATCAGCGTCTCTCTAATAAGTTGCTGCTGGGCTCCGGTGAGTCTCGCGTGCCTGTTCACACAGACACACACTCAGAGTCGTTCATTCTACTAGTCACAGCTTTTTACTAGTCATTCTACTTCACACAGCTCTCCTCGTGAGTTTTTTTGATCACAAACAGAACGTGGTTGTATAATTTCAGTTCTTGCTGTGATCGTACCTGTATTTGATCTGATGCTCCAGGACTTGAAAACAGAAGAACTTCACATGGTCGTCCCTGATGAAAAAAAAATTCATATTAAAACCAGAGTGTAACACTGCACCGACACCAAAAAACACACATGCATGTTATGATACATAGGGAAAAAAGCAGTACTCAAACCTGGATTATTTGCTGAAACGTTAGATTTTATGTCTGAAGGATATGCTGAAAATAATTATATCCACTCGCTCGCAGAATCACTTTATCCTATTATGGTCAAGAGGAGGCTGGAGCCTCTCAGTCAACACTGGAAAAACTACACCCCGAACTGCTTGCCCGACCATCGCAGAGCCAAAACACACAACCATTTACAGCTTGGGGAAATTTGGAACTGCCAATTAGCCCAATGTGCATGTCTTTGGACTGTCGGAGGAAACTGGAGTACCTGGAGGAAACCCACACACAGATGGGGAGAACATGCAAACTCAACTTGATTCAAATTCAGTTTTATTTATATAGCACCTTTTACAACTGACACAGGGCTCGGAGTTCCTTTATAAGCAACTGTGCAACGCAAACGAAATTTGCCAGACGCGAGTCAAAGATTGCACCTGGCGCAAGAACCAAAATCAACCAGGAAATGGTTAACTTTTCATTAGTACATTTACTGATCGAAACAAACCTGCTTTCAGGGCTTTCAAAGTAAGCCACGGTACTTGTTTTTAAATATATATACACTGGAGTCCTGTGTATCTCTATTTTCACTTTCATTTTATATGTGCCTCTTTCATTTTTCAATGTGCCTCTTGCCATCTCACACATGCATTAAATTGTAAACATTTAAAATTATTTCTAAATATAAAATGGTTGTTCCGTTGTCAGTGCACTTACTGCTCAAGTGCATCTCAAATCGGTTCCACTGGCTTTAGAGAGAGCTCCACCAATTTGTGGGGACACATAGGAAATATATAATGGCTACACAATAATCTACTCAGTTTACTGCTGTATTTTTTTATTCACCTTTACCGCAATCACTAATTCAAACTGGATTTCCTGCCTAATCTCTCGTCTGATATAATATGGGATTTTCTTTTATCAGTGCGAGTTGGAAAGCTGACCTAGTCTGCTACACTCATCCAAAATTGATAATAAATCCCCAGTTTTAATTATTAAAAACCTCTTCCAGGTAATTACAAACTGATCTGATATGGAATGAACGCATCGCGGAGGAAGGCGCAGGTTTTTACGTGCTGCTCCGCGCTCCATAATCTCAAACACACGTCCACGTTTTAGCTTCGAACCAATAATACAGGCTGAAATAGCGGCTGTTCAATAAGCTAAAACTGGGCTCAGACAGCAGCTCATGCTGGAATACACAACTAATTCAACCAGACCCACTGGTCTCGAGACAGGCGTAAAAAGTAATAAAAAAAAGAAAGCACTTGGATTTGTTTTATTTACATTTTAAGGGCAGATTCAGTACAATACATGACCCGAATAAGTATAATTCTCACACACAGCCAGTGCAGTGTCACGTGTGTTCGTCAATTTCTCATGATGGATCCTCAATTCAGCGTCGCCTTCTGGGTCATTTTTAAGTTGGTTAACAGTAATGGTGACATCATGAGGACAGAGGGTCCTGCTACTTTTAGTGGTTCTCCTGCTACTCAAAAACAATTTGAAAGTCGTGTGCTTTATGTGATCACGTACTCTTACTGTGTGTTGTTTAACCTGCTTACTGACTGCTTCAACTTGTTTGCTGAGCAAGAAGCTGAATATTAGCAAGGATACAACAAAGGTAAGGCACAAAGTATTTTTTCAAAGAATTTCAAGCCCTGCTGACATTGTCGCAAAGTAGCTTTACACAGCAGAAACAAATTTGATAAAGAATTTAGACAGTTCTCTATAAGCCCTATACATCCCCGCCGAGCAAGCCCGTGCCGATGGAAATTCCACACAGTAACGCCCGAGCCTTGAACCCTTCTCGCTGAGAGGCGAACGTGCTAACCAGTACGCCGCCATAATTATATTAATTAACTCTCACGATGAATTCTCTGAGCTTGTATCCCTCCACATACACAAATGACAGCAAATTATGTTATGTAAAAAATAAAAATAAGAGTAAAACCTTTTTCAGGAAGAAATATGAGAGAGATGTGTGAAGTTTTATTTTATTCAATGCAACACTGGTGACATAAAATATCAACAAAACAGTCCAGCTGCCAGTCTGACTAGTCTAAAGATGATTACAAACACAGCCATCCAGGTATCAAATCCTTTTTCAGACAGACTGAGAGTCTCGTGTGTGAGTTTCTGAGACAGAAATACTTTGAGACTAATACATGCATACAGACAGCTGAAGTACTGAAGGCACTCGCTCTCTATCTAAATCTTTTGGAAAGCTCAGGTTTAAGGCAGATATAAAAATAATAATCAATAATCAGCACTGAACATCACATGGTAAACATTTACCACCAGGCCAGATGTTGGCGTCTCACCTGTAGATGCCTTTAGCTAGCGCTTCGGCACACACCTCCCATCCATCCTGAGATTCTTTCAGCTGCTCAAAATACGCCAGTGCCTGAGGAAGAGAAGCGGCGGTCACGGCGTGATCGTGATGTTACTAATTACTAGGCGTGAGATGAAATGATAAAGTTACAGGATTCAGGCTTCCTGGGTGAGTGAATGAGTAAAAAGTTTTTAAAAACCATGTCGGCACCTGAGGGTCCATCAAAGCAAGATCATTTCTAAAAAGACACTACAGTTGCCTCATTAAAAATAAATAAATAAATAAATAAAGATAAAGCTGCTTTATTTGAAAGCCAAAAAAACCCCCAAACAAACAAACAAACAAAAAAAAAAACCCACCAAAAATGATGTATTGGTAAAATGAGGTCTATAAACTAGGTATTACTAATTAAATGTTATAATACTTTTCCTGCACGTTTCAAGGCAACGTTACGAATCCAGAACGATGGTTTGATGCCAGACTGCACTTTAAATAATTAAAACTTAAGTATTTCCTTAAATTCATACTCACAAACACAACACGAGCAGCAAACATATCGATTATTGCAGGTATTCTGTATCACGATACTCGTTATGGCGATACTCCGTCTCCAGCCTTGTATTTCGTGAAAATTAAGTATTGTATTATCGGGTTTCGAGTTCAGAGACACGTCGTTTCAATCAGACTCCCTGAAAAGCCCACTGTTGTCATTGAGAGGTACTATAAAAGAAGAGATCATTCGGGACATGCTGACTGCCTCCAAATATTTGCTTTTGCCATCGCGGAATGTTGCTGAACATGACTCGTTACAACACACCAGTAAGACAATAGTCAAAAAATTAAACACTAACTTTAAACCAAGTCCGTATTCCTTCCTCTGTTCAGTTGTGTGACTCCTCATTGTACCTTCATGAGTGGGTTATTAATTACTACAGTACAGAGCCTGTAATATTATGGTTACCGTATATTCTGAATATTAAGGTATTTTAGCGAGTACAAGATAATCCTCCAGCTACATGCTACTGAAGAAACATTACGATAAAAACACCAGCGAACAAGTGGCACCTCATTTATACTGAGGACTCTGTGTTGAGGTCTTACCCTCTGCCGATAGCAGGCATCAGCGTTGGGGTTCAGTCCCATGAGGGCCTGCTCGTCCATGATGGCCGGGAAAGCCGACTCGCAGGCCATGTGTGGGTTAGCTCGCTTCCACTAGAGGATCTCTCCAGTCTTCCAGACAAATGCAGGATTCACACATCTGCCAAACACATTTCAGATAATGTTAATATAATGTAAGGGTGGAGGGGGGGGGAGGCTGGTGGGGTTAAGGGTCACATCAAGTTATTGGCTTGTTTGATTCATCATTTGAAATGAACTATTTACTGTGTTCACTTCATCAGGACCACCTGTAGGCTCATACTGTTATCTAATCAGCCAATCACATGGTAGCAGCATGGCATATAAAAATAATGCAGGTCAGGCACTTCACTTAATGCTTACATCAACAGGGGAAGGCGTGATTTCCATGTAGTTGTTTGTACCAGATGGGCTGGTGTGAGTTTGAGTATTTCAGAAGCTGCTGATTTTTACACCACAGTCTCTGGAGTTTATACAGAACGGTGCGGGAAGCAAAAACACATCCTTTGTGTGGATCAAATGAACAGACTGGATCGAAAGGTGCTCTAAAATACCTCAAATAATCACTCTGTACAGCCGTACCGAACAGAAAATCATCTCAGGACACACAACTCATCATGGCTTGAGGTAAAAGAGTTATAAAAGCACAGGATGAGCCGAGTCTCAGACTCTGAGCTGTTTATCAACCAACAAAATTAGAAAAATGTGTAGTTTCAGACACGATGGAGGATCCGACAGGAAAACATTTCAAATCTGCTTCATGACCACGACATTCAGACCCTGGTTTAAAACGCAAAAACACATCCAAATCGTCCAAAACAACGCATCTGTCTCTCATATCGGATAAAAAGCAATTATGTAAGTAAGGTGAAGTGTGATATGGAGAATTATTCCAGTTAAGAGGGTTTTAGGAGGAGGATTTTGTTCCTTTTATATTTTAATCTTTTTAGTTTTCAGACTGAATGACGAAGATTCTCCTGAATATTATCAACCCACAGAAGAAATTAGCCATAACATGCAGCATGCAGGCTTTTAGGTTAAACGGTTAAACATCAGTAAAGATGGAACGAGAAACTCGGCGGATTTTCTGTATGACCAGTCCTGCCCGGAGATCCGGGACGTCTCACAGTCAAACTAGTGAAAATATGAAACAAAATGATAATTATATAAATGATATTTTTGTATGTAATGTTGGAAAATAACTTGAAAATGGTCTGTAAAAATCGTGTGGTCTTAATCATGTATAGTGTGTGATCAGTATACTCCCATGGGTTTACTCGAAGAGGACAGGTGTACCTCAAAAAGCTGCATAGCTAGATTTAGAACTAATGCCTCCTTCTCAATAGCTGAATGGTACGTCAAATCAAACCTCTTAGAAAAACAAGAGATTGGACATTCAATGTAATTGTCATCAAAGTGTGACAGTACAGCTCCTGCACCAACATCGCTGCATCTATAGCCAACAGATTTGACAACTGGGGAGTGACATCAGCAAGGTTCTTGTAAAACTTTCTGTAGAGACTTTCTACAATATTGTAGTCCTTTGCTATAATGGGTACCTTTTGCCCTTGACCAACAATATAACCTCAATAGGTCACACTGGCCTGACCGAACAATTTGAAGAACTCGATCAGAGCTTTCATGATTTCGGGGGATTTAATACCTCCAAAGGGAACCTCTTTTGTTCCAATCTATAAACCTCAGGACGATATGCCTTTGGATTCACACTTGGGTGCATAATCGCCCAGTCTTCGGAAGCTTGAACATCTGGGGGTTTCCACTTCCTCATCAGGAGTCTATCACTGACAGAATAGCGAGAATAGTGATACTGTGCCCTCGGACACATAAGGAACGTATTCCTTTCTGACATCAGGCTATTTAACATAATGTTTAGGAACCATACTACCAATTTCATAAAGCTTTTCAGAGGAAATAAGCGAAACAGGCTGTTTTTTCCTTTTTAGAGCATAACATTCGGTCATCACGTGACCTTGTTTCTTACAATATTGGCATACAGGACCTGACCTGACCTGGTCTTTCCCAGATTTCTTTTCCTGGAAACACTGGACTTATGCTGGCTGCCGGAGGACTCGGGTTTTTGATCAGAGTAAGGCCTTGGCCTGTCGTAGTCATCACTTCTCTCCTCAAAAACTTCCTTTTGGGTAAGGATGTCATGGTGAGAATGGTGGCATCTCGAAGCATGTCAACTGTGTGTTGATTCAGGTGTGTTTTGATGTTGTCGCAGAAACATCTCTTGAATTCTTCGAGCAGTATCACTTGCTTCTTTTTGTCGAGGCTGTCAACTTTACTTGATCTGCACCACCTGTCGAACAGTATTTCCTTGTCATGGCCAAACTGCATGTAAGTGTGATCATCGGGTTTGCAATAATTCCTGAATTTCTGGCGGTAAGGTACCAGCTCATAGCCTTTGAGGATTTTTGCTTTGAGCACTTTATAATCCTTCCTGTCTTCTGACGACAGTGAAGTGAGCACTTCTCGGCTTTTGCCTGTCAACACACTTCGTAGTAGAGATGGCCATCCATTCTTGGGCCAGTCATAATTGGCGGCTGTGTTTTCGAAGCTCGCGAAGAACTGGTCTACTGCATCTTCATTGAAGGCTGGTACCAGGCTTATGTGTTGAGTTTCATGTCCATATTTTTCAATTTCCATCTTTCTCACCTCCAGTCTGCGTTTTTCATTTTCTGCCTCCATTCGGTGAGTTTCGGCCTCTGTCTCTATTCTGCGTTTTTCGTTTTCTGCCTCCATTCGGCGGATCTCTAATTCTTTGAGCCGAAGTTCTCTATCTCCACCCTTTACTGCCCCTGAGGTGCCTTGTTTGTCATCAGAGTCTTGGGCCGTTTCATCTTCCTCCTTTACGGTTTTCTCTAAGGTGCTTTGGGGACCACTGTAGTCTTGTACCGATACCCCTGGCAGCATACCTTTTCCAACTAAAGCTTTTTGTATTGTTTTTCTTATGTCGGTCCTCTATTTTGACTTCTTATTTACGTCTGTCTCAAAGATTGTGGCGATCTTCTTAAAGTCCTCCATTTGAAAGGTCTCCAATCCCTCTAGGGTGAGATTTTTGATAAAGTCTGCTAGCCCAGACATGGTGCTACAATCAATGGCTCAATACAAACAATTGTTCAATCCCAGACGAGCCCCCAATTTGTGATGGACTGGCGCGAGTTCCAGAAGTGTTCGGAACAAACCGGGTCAGGCAAAGGAAGTTGGTTTACCAATTTATTACAACTGAGCCAAAGAATGTAGCAATTAACAATAAACTGAAGGGAAGTTAGTCGGAGGAGAGGCAGTCGTAGGCCGGCAGAAGAAGGTGGAAGACAATCTGTGGGGTGTTTAGAGTCTTGGGTCTTACGGCAATATCCTTGGTGGAATGTTCACGGGTGTCTGGGTTCCGAACAACAACAACAAAGTATTCTTCGCACTTATATAGCTAATATAACTGTGTGACTTCATCACTACATTACAATAGATACATTATCTTTCGGTTAAGTTTTTCATAGATATACATGTCAGTTACGTCACCATAGGTACAGGATGTGCCTGCTACGTCACATTCTCCGACTATACTAGACACAATGTCAGGAACCATGCAAGAAAGAAGTGTATTGCTTGAATAATAAATGAAATTTATTATTATATTATTAGCTTGAAAAACAAAAACAGAAAGTGAACCGGGACCAAGTTTTATGGTGCAGTTACTAAACGAGCTCAGAACGACTTGTTTCTTCTGTTGCTTTACGGCACCAAAGATGCGCCTTTTGCTGTGCAGTAGACAAACAGGAGAGCGGCAGGAAGTAGCCCCAATCTAGTTCATTGGGGGTTTTTTTTGTTTATACAACCCTAACAGCATCGCTTGCCTCCATCCACTTGTTTTAATGTCCATGGTTTAAGAATATCGAGCACAAAAGCAACCGTAACCACCAAGTGTGGCTCAATGTTTTATTCTCATTTAATGTCAGAGTGAATTTTTGTGCCTTTCCGATTCAGACAGCAGGCATTCAATGATTCATGTGTCATTAACCACCTTCACTCCAAACTTGGAGCAGATTGCTGTGAGCTATGTCTCAGCCACATTCAGAGAGACGTCCAGGAGTCTGGGCGAAGGTGGGGTACACCCCGATCAGCTCATCAGTCGACTGCCCCACCAACACACACGCACACTCACCACAGCCATTCACATTCACACCTAGGGGCAATTCGGATGTACTGTGGGAGGAAACCAGAATACCCAAAGGAAACCCACACAAGCGCAGAGACGCCACACATAAACATCCTGGTAGAGCCCGGGACTCGAACCTAGGACCGTTTTGCTGTGAGCTTACGCAACCTTCTGTATGAGTTCTGTGAATCTCCTGAGATGATTTAATTAGTACAGATTGAATACAGATTGTGAGAGATTTAAACACTACAGCTCATATGAAGGATTTTGAAGGTGAAAGGGGTTTGAGAAGTAAAAACAGTGACCTGCTCTCGGCTCGGTTCTGATTCAGTGTCACACAGACAGTGGAAATGTGCTGAATCAGACTCAGAATCAGCTCTGAGGTCCAACAGAGAGAGGAATGAACGCTCAGGTTACTGCTATGGGGTTTGTAGCATGATGCAACACAGACACAATCTCCTGCTGCTACTGACCAGTCCGACCAGTCCCGGCTGTTAATGGTGCGATCTTACACACTGAACCGAGGAAAGAAAGATTTAAAATATCAACACGACAGTTATTTATTTAATTATTAATGTATTTTTGGGGGTAAAAATGGCAGCTTGGACTAATAAAACAAACCAAGCTGTGTGTTGCTAAGTTAGTAGTCAAAGTCCTGTTGCTAATGCTAGCTGGTAACGCGCAGGGTTCGGTAATTACAGCACCGTACTGAGGGATACCGAACAGTACCGTAATATAATAAAAACACGGTTATTACGGTACGCGTGGGAGACGTCAAGGTTTTTAACCGACTACCCATCATCATCGCACGCGCTTCGAGTCTCACTAACGTGGCGTGGCAGAGTCAGCCCCACATCCGCTAACACACGCCAAACACACGCACACGTCATCCATTTAGAGACAGAAATATGAAGTAATCACACGTGAATGTCCGGTATTGAAAATGTTACGTTGTGTTAACGGACACTCTCTCTCTCACGCGCGCGGGCTGTGGCCGGTTTCCTCACACCGCTACCAAAAAAACCCATAAAAGCCACAAAGTTCCCAAACACCGACCTAAACTAGCATTTAAACAGGGTGCCCGTACCTTATTCTGCGCCTCAGGGCTCCATCGTCGGTCCGGTAAATCCCGTTAAAGAATGAATTGTCACAATGCTAACAAACACAACGCAGCGTCCGCCTACAGCAGCGTGTCGAAACCGTGGACCGGAAGTGCTGCCGACGTCATGACGCCGCTTTCGGGTCAACAGGAAGTAGTTAGACGTTTCCTTTTAGTTTGTTTTTTATTTGTTTTGTTTTTCAATGCGGTTAATATTAATACAAGTTTTAAAAAAATTAAGTTAAAAAAAAATCACTTTTAATGGTAAGGGTTTAAAAAAAAAAAGGAAAAGTGACATATAAAACCTATAAAAATATTTAAAATATTACAAGCTCTTATTTATTTTATATATTTATTTACTTTTTGATTTGATTTTGATATAGTGTATTAATCCTGCAAGGGAAATTTTGGCTCTGCATTTAAACCATCCAGAGTGACCACAGTGAGCACACAGCTGCTTATTTATTATTATTATTATTATTATTATTATTCTTCTTATTATTATTATTATTACTATTATTATTATTATTCTTATTATTATTATTACTATTATTATTATTATTACTATTATTATTATTATTATTACTATTATTATTATTACTATTATTATTATTATTATTATTA
>JBCNYH010000007.1:2517829-2529502 GCA_039654325.1 Tandanus tandanus
TATATCAGGGATGTTCAATTTTATCCACAAATGGCCGGTGTGGGTGCAGGTTTTCACTTCAACCAAGCAGTAGCCACACCTTCCACCTGTTTGATCACTGATTAAAAAAAGCCTAGATTGCACATTAGTGTTTCAATTTTGAAGCCAAGTGGTGGCCATCTTGGTGAGCCCACCTTGCTTTAAGATCTTAAAATGGAGCTGTTGAAAACCAACGCAGCTCGAAAACCTGAAAATTTTACTGCAGATGGTCAGCATACCTTAAATTCAACTTCGCCAATAATTTCACCTTTTAAAAAAATGAAATAAAAAAAGCTCTGCATAGCTGAAATTTGAAAAAGAAAAAGGGTTTAAAATGAAATGTCCACATTGGATGTCATTATTTCCCTTTTGTCCATCTTTATGTATGGTATTTGAGTATAAATTTCAACAGTAAAGTTGTCTCACCAAGATGACACCAGTCTGACTTCAGGTTTTGCCACATACAAACAATAGGCTTCATGATCCAGTGGTTTTCTGAGATCAGTGGTTCACAAAGGTGGAAGGTGTGGCTCCTGCTTGGTTGAACTGAAAACCTGCACCCACACGGCCCTTTGCGGATAAGATTGGACACCTCTGATATATATATATATATATATATAGATAATTTTTTATACCTCTTCCCTGGTGAGTACACTTCTTCCTTATTTGGTTTGTGTGTTTCACACGTGGATGGATAAGTAAGAGAATTTGTCTTTTGCTCCACCTCATGTTTGTACCCCAGTTACCAGGAGGTCATCTTGAAAGCTCCTACACACTCCATTCAACTCAGAGATGTACAATTAAAATGGGAAACAGGTTGGATTGGATTTTATTCATTTTTCCAGTGTGAGATGAAGCGTATTCACCAAACGGTATATTCCTTTTTACTAATCTTCACAAGGGTGCCATTAATTGTGGAGAGCACTGTATATGTGCCAACCCTTTTCCTGAGCTCCTCAGAAATCTTCACTTGCTTCTGCCATGATACACTTCCATAAAAGTGTGTTATGAAGATCAGACTTTGATAGATCCCCAGAGATATTCTTTAATAAATGTTAAGTGGATTCTCTGTGATCTGTGAATTTCCTCCAGATACTCCTGCTTCCTCTCACAGTCCAAAGACATGCACATTATCCTGAGTGGATTTTCGTAATTGCACCAGGTGTGAATGGTTGTGCGTCTGTGTTGGCCCTGTGATGGTCCGGCGAGCTGTTCAGAATGTACCCTGCCTTCTCCCAGAATCAGCTGGGACAGGCTCTAGCCTCCCTGCGACCCTAATAAAGGATAAAGTGGTTCAGACAAATGAATAAAATTAGCAAACACTTTTCTTTCTCATTACTGTGAAGAAAACCCAAGACATACAGTAATACAGGGTGACATAGTTAGCACTTTCACCTCACAGCAAGAAGGTACTGGGTTCAGTGAGGACTCCTGTGTTTGCATGGGTTTTCTCTGTGTACTCTAGTTTCCTCCCACAGGCCAAAGACATGCAGGTTAGGCTAATTTGCTATTCCAAACTGCCCCCCATGTGAACAGATGTATGTCCAAAGGAACTGGTTCTGCAGGGGGTGAACAGAAACCATGAAAGTAGCCCAGTGCATCATGGGCATGGTCATAAGTGGTACAGAAATATAAAGTATATGGAGTGTATTTTTGACACAATCCTGAGCATGTATGCTTTTCCATCACCAGATGATACTTTATTACCTCGAGAAGGTCTGATGATTGGAAAGTGCGAGTTCTTCTGTTTTTAACGATGTGCGTCTTATTCCTGAGCAATAAATGGTTCCTGTGTTATGAAACCGAGAAGCTCAAATGCAGAAACGCCTGCAAATTACGTTCATCGAGTTCTAAGGGTTAATGGTAATTAGAGTAATCATCAGACTGAGGTGAGCTGTGAGCCTGCTCTGTTTGGAGTGATTTTAACCAGGCTGAAAATCAAACGCAGCCCCTCTTTGTTTGTAAAGGATTTGAAGCTGGGCTCGAAAATGTGGACCTGAGAGCCAGAGCCTCATATGTTTTTTTTTCTTTCCTGCCTCTGTGGGTATAAGCTTGTTAGTGTTTATTTAAATGGCTGGCTTTTTCATCACAATCCATGGAACCTTGTTGAAAACCAAACTGCCCACACTGCCTCATTTTCATCCAAACCGCTACACTTCCCACAGAGCAGGCGAGCGCTGCTTCACAGGGTGTTAAAGAGATCAGGGGCCAGGTAGAAGCGAGCGGAGTAGCTGCCTTGGCAGAATATCCACCGAATCAATAATCCCAGTAATTTTCGTGGCTCGGGGGGGTAGCCGCCCATCGAACTCGAGCAGAGGTTTCCCACGCCTGTGGCCTGATCGATTTCCCTGCTGGGAAGGCAATTGTCTGGTCCGGTTCTCCTGTACTGTTTCTCTCAGTAGATTTCTCCTTAATGTCTGGAGTTATGACCCAGAAACTGCAGCGAGAACACCAGCGCGTATGAGATGAGTCAATAGTGCTGAGTCGTCGTCTTTATTCATTACTTTATTTAGATCAACATTGAATTTTATACACCTAAAGTGCAATTCCAAAAAATGTTTAATTAACCCGTAATCGACTTCACTTTTACCTCACTTTAATTCCTTTATTACTGCAGATCTGTAATCACTTCCCTGCAACGGTCTGGCGAGTTATTCAGCTGTTCTGGCGAGCTGCTTTTGGCCAGTGTTGTCTGAGATAGGCACCCGCCTCTCCGCAACCCTAGTGGGAATAAAATAAACAAATCAGCAAATAAGTGAGAGTGCAATCCCTTTCTAAATAAATGGATGCAGGTTGTATGTTGGGAGGCTCGGTGGCATAGTGGTTAGCACGTCTGCCTCTCGGCAAGAAGGTCCTGGGTTTGAGTTTGTGCCATTTATTGATTTATCATGAAAATGATTTGCTTTGTGGTTTATTTCCTGTTTATCGGTTCACCGGACTTTAACTGTTCTGTGAACTCACTGGTCCCCTGAATAACCTACCGCATGTGTAACTCCAGGGTGCTGGAGAAGTATGATGGCCTGTACGGAGCCTCTTCTCCCAGAGATTGTGATCATGTGATGAAAGATCATCACTGGGCCTCTGCTAAGCGAGTGTGTGTGTGTGTGTGTGTGTGTGTGTGTGTGTGTGTGTGTGTGTGTCTGTTTCTGCTGTAGTCAGTCTGCCTGAAGCTGATATGATGTATTCCCTAACGCTGTTCACGTTATAAAACTAAAGCTTTATCATCCATGACTCATTTGGAAACTCAGTGTAGAGCGCTGATTAAAAAGGTAATGTTGAGTTTTGATTGGAGTAATATTTTCAAGCACCCTGAACACATTCATGTAAAATCAAAAAACAACAACCATCATTTTTTTTGTTTTGTTCTCTACATTATTTGCTATTCACAGCATGAAGCATTTCTACACAGTCCTTAATATAACAACAATAACAATAATAATTGTACTAAATAATTGTATTAAAAATGATAATCTTTTTTTTTTTTATTTAAGGTAAATTTTCTAACCTCTAAAAATCAGCTACATCATTCCTCAGTATTGAACTGTGTACATTTTGTAAAATTCAAGAATATTGCTATAATTTCCTCACTGACATTAAATATGTTATACCTGAATATTAACCATTCTTGTTTATTTCACTTGTTTCTCTGCATGCTTATTTTTTTAATTAATTCATTTGTCTGTTTAAAATCCAGGTATTATATTTTTTATTTTTTATATTTTATATTTTATAATTTAAATTCTGCTTTTTTTATACTCAACAAAAATATAAACGCAACACTTTTCATGAGTTGAACTCAAAGATCGAAAACTTTTTCTATGGACACAAAAGGTCTATTTCTCTCAAATATTGTCCACAAATCTGTCTAAATCTGTGTTAGTGAGCACTTCTCCTTTGCCGAGATAATCCATCCACCTCACAGGTGTGGCATATCAAGTTCCTGATTAGAGAGCATGAATATTGCACAGGTGGGCCTTAGGCTGGCCACAATAAAAGGCCACTCTAAAATATGCAGTTTTATCACACAGCACAATGCCACAGATGTTGCAAGTTTTGAAGGAGAGTGCAGTTGGCATGCTGACTGCAGGAATGTCCACCGGAACTGTTGCCCGTGAATTGAATGTTCATTTCTCTACCATAAGCGTCTCCAAAGGCGTTTCAGAGAATTTGGCAGTACATCCAACCGGCCTCAAAACTGCAGACCACGTGTAACCACACCAGCCCAGGACCCCCACATCCAGCATCTTCACCTCCAAGATTGTCTGAGACCAGCCACCCGGACAGCTGCTGCAACAATCGCTTTGCATAACCAAAGAATTTCTGCAAAAACTGTCAGAAACCGTCTCAGGGAAGCTCATCTGCATGCTCGTCATCCTCATCAGGGTCTCGACCTGACTGCATTTCGTCGTCGTAACCAACCTGAGTGGGCAAATGCTCACATTCGAAGCCGTCTTGCATGTTGGAGAGGTGTTCTCTTCACGGAAGGAGATGTGTTGCACGGCGTGAGGCAAATTTTGGTCACACCAGATACTGACTGGTTTTCTGACCCCTCCGGAACCCCCCCCAATATTCATGCTGTCTAATCGGAATCTTGATATGCTACACCTGTGAGGTGGATGGATTATCTCGGCAAAGGAGAAGTGCTCACAAAGGGTGGCACAGTGGTGTAGTGGTTAGCACGTCTGCCTCACAGCAAGAAGGTCCTGGGCTCGGCTTGGGTGTTTCTGTGTGAAGTTTCTCCCTGTGCTTGTATGGGTTTCCTCAGCGTACTCCGTTTTCATCCCACAGTCCAAAGACATGCACAAAAGGCTAACCGATGTGTTTCTAAATAATTCATGCATAAATTGTTTGTTATGGGAGGCTGCAGCCTATCTCAGCTGACTCTGGGTGAAGTTGGGGTGCACCCTGCACATCGTCAGTCCATTGCAGGGCCAACACATACACAACCATTCACACTCAAAACCAGGAAAACAGTCAATAAAAGTGTAGCGGTATTGGTCATTCTTACAGCATAATACTGCGTAAAGTAATACATTTAAGCGATACAGAGCTTATGTTAAAATAAAAGACCATAAAAATCACTATACTGGGCAATTTTATCCCGTCGATTACTAGCGGGGCTGAAGCAATGCGGAACAACCATTTTTTCCCGGAAGTGACATGAACTTTGGGCTGGATTGTCCAACGCAACTAAACAAGCAGCCAGAGACACTTTTTAGGTGATGAAACTCCCCAAATACTAAATGCTCTTACCTTTTACTGGTTCCTTTTGCCGAGGCGCCGCTCCTGTCCGTCATCATCTTTTGAATTTTTATGAAGGAATTCCGTAGGAACAGCATTCGGCTTTAAACGTAAAAGCTTGAGCATCGTGCCAAGTAGTTCTGCCTGAAGTTTACGCTCATAGCAGGTCGGGGTGAAGTGGTCTTCGCAGACTATTGAATTGCGTCAGAAAGGAAACGTTTTCAGAGTACGTACTGTGCCGATGTTATGTTATTCGCGATTTCTGTGCTTGTTGTTTGTGCAGCAGCATGCTTTGCACTTCACCATTTCCCTGGAGACACAGCTCAGCGCTGGCCGATGTGTTATATTAGACTGGTGTCTGCTGCATGCAACCCAGACAATAGGACAAAAGAATTATTCTAACACCAGCTCTCCTCCCCACTCGGCAAAACTTCCACACTGTATCTCCTTCGTCTGTTGCTTCCTGCACTTTATCTAATCTTCCTAACCCAGTCTCCTTTTCTTCCCTATCATTAGAAACTGCTACTTACTGACACTTGGATGTCCTCTGCCCACTATCTACAAAACCCAAGAAGACTTCTTGCCCTGCTCCTTGGCTCTCGGAGGTGCTGAGAAGCAATCGTAGTCAACTCAGAACAGCTGAGAGAAAGTGGAAGAAATCTGAACTTGAATCAGATCTGGCTTTCTCCTGTCCACATTGTCATCTGATGTGACTTCTGCAAAGACTGCCTTCTACAAGAACAAGTTGGACTCTGCTACACAAGATCCGTGCAAACTGCACAACATCTTTTCATCCTTACTTAATCCACCTGTTCCTCCTGCCCCATCCTCCCTGACCGCTGAAGACTTTGCCGACTTCTTTGATGGAAAGAATAAACAAATCTCTCAGACATTCACTCCCACTTTCCATCTGACAACTGAAGACATCCAGCAAGTCATCTTATCATGCAATCCTACCACCTGCCCACTGGATCCAAGCCCTTCCACAATACTCCAGGCCATCTCTCATGACCTCCTCCCCTTTACCACCACTATCATTAAGAACTCCGTATCATCTGGTCATGTGCCAACAGTGTTCAACACAGCCAAAGTTCTGCCCATCTTGAAGAAACCCTCTCTGGATCCATCAGACATCAACAACTGCAGACCGGTATCACTTCTCTCTTTCCTTTCTAAAATTCTACCTTTTGCAGAATAACCTCCTAGACCCTAATCAATCTGGCTTCAAAGCAGCATGTTCAACAGAAACGGCACTTTCGGCTGTCACAGAGAAGCTACATGCTGCAAGATCAGCCAAGATGTCATCAGTCCTCATCCTCCTCAACCTTTCAGAAGCATCTGACACAGTCAACCACATGACTCTCTTGTCCATCCTCAGAAGTCGTGGAATTTGTGGTTCAGCATTGCAATGGCTTGCTTCCTACCTGAAAGATTGCTCATATGAGGTTACATGGAGGGGATCCAAATCTGCTCCACGTAGACTCTCCACCGGCATTTCTTGGAGCTTAGTACTTGCTCCACTTCTGTTCTCCCTTTATACTGGGTCCCTCTGTGATGTCATATCCTCACATGGGTTCTCATACCATTGCTGTGCAGTCGTCACTCTACTTGTCCTCTCTTTTCCTCCCTTAGACACTGTTTCTGCTCAGATCTGTTTCTGCTCAGATTTTGGGACAGGAACTATGATAGATGATTTGAAAATGTGCAGTACAGTTTCCTGCTTGAGAGAGGTGTTAAAGATCTCTGTGCACACCCCTGCCAGTTGCTCAGCACAGGCCTTTAGGACTCCTGGTGCGTTGGGTCCAGCAGCTTTCTGGGGATTTACCCTTTTAATTAATTAACCCTCTCAGGACTTGTACATGTGACACTTGGAGTGCAGTTTCATCTGGGCCATATTGGGACTTGGAGGGAGTGTCTCTGTCAGAGCATATTGTCTCTGTCAAATCTTGCATAGAAACTGTTAAGTGTGTCTGGTTGGATGGATTCACAGACTTCTGCACTATTGAGATTAGTCCTGTAGTTTGTAATTGTCTGTACTCCCTGCCACAGGTTTGCAGTGTTATTGTCCCTGTAGCAGCTCTCCAGTCTTTGGGAGTATTTTCTTTTGGCAGACTTGAAGGATGTTTGTAGCTCGTACTGTGCTTATACTCCATAATGTCGCCCGGCTCCTGATCTTCCTGTGTACGTCCATGTTGAACCATGGCTTCTGACTGGGGTACACTTAGTGTTTAATAGCTGCTTACAGTGTCTGTGTACTCATGAATGTTTGGCTTCTTTAAAAATTCCCATGTCTGTAGCTTCTAGGCAGCCCTGCAGCTCTTCCACTGCACTGTCAGTCCAAGTCTTCACAGTTTTCACTGTTACTGGATTTGACTTCAGCCTAGTGGTGTAAGTTGCCCTTAGAAGAACGGCTAGGTGGTCAGACTTCCCAAAGTGTGGTTTGGAAACAGCAGAATAAGCATTTTTAATGTTACTGTAGCAGTGGTCCTAGGTATTGTTTCCCCTAGTGGGAAGGTTAACAAACTGATACAGTTTAGGCATGCTCTTTCATAAGTTGCAGTGATTAAAGCAGCATCTGGGTATGAGTTTTCATGTCTAGAGATCATGTCGTACAGTTGTTTCACAGCCTTGTCCTCACTGGCTGAGGGAGGTATGTATACTGTGCTCATGATAACACACTGCAATTCTCTTGGTAAATAAAATGGTCTGCACTTTAATGTAATATACTCCACATTCTCTGAGCACGACTGCAATATTTCCATGTTATTGGTGCTCCAAGTGTGTCTGACGAGAATGGCTGTACCCCCGCCGCGTGCCTTACCGCACTCCGTAGCATTGCGGTTGGCCATGAACAATGAATAGCCAGCTGGTGTTACTGCATCGTCGTGGGTTCCATCTCCAAGCCACGTTTCACAAAAACACAGCATAGAGCAGTCCTGGATTTACCTTTGTGTGGCCATACGACAGAGAAGTTTATCCATTTTATTCCCAAGAGACTGTACATTGGAGTATGATCGGGAGGGTTAGTCTTGCTGGCCAGGTGACGGAGGCTTCGCTCGACTCCTCCCCACCTGCCTTGCTTCCTCGGCACTCTGTGTGCGCCAGGCAAGCCCGCGGCTGTGGCTTGGCTTTCCATTGTTCCAGCATGGATCTGTAGTTCCGGGAAAGAGTTGAGCAGTTTGATGTCAAAATGTCCTTTATGACTCATCCCACCAAGCTGTAGCAGAGTCGCCCGATCGTACTTTATGTGAGCCCTGACATATCGCACATTAAAAGACAGAAGCGACACCACTAACAAAAAAACTAGATAAAACCTAACTCTGAGCACAGCGCTATGTCACACTCTGGGGAGCGCCATCTTGAAAAAAAAAAAATACTAAAGCAGTATAGTAAAGTATAGTATAGTAAAGTCCACTTGTTTAATAAGTTTTTATTGACCAAATAAATCTATAATGTAGTTGTGTAAAGAATCAGCGGAAGGCTGCTCCTCCACAGCACGGGATAGATTTGTGAATTTTATTATATTAACAGTATGTTGCTCAATCTTATTCTTGACAAGTAAAATACACCATTTAGAAACCGTAGCTTTAGAACACATTTCAATAACACAAGAAAATCATTAGTTGTTTATTTATTTGACGTCATTAACAATGACGTCACATCACGTGACCCAAGTTTTATACGCCTCTTGTTGTCTATATTTCTCTGTCCCAGAAAAACTTTCTTGGGCATGTTCATTTATGGGGAGATAGTAGTCCAAAGCCATATACGTTTTGGCTTAGTGAGTACAATTACATAAGGAAAATGAATGAAAATGTCTTCCAAAAGCAACTCGATGGTTGGACACTTTTTCCTTATCAGTGGTGCTCTGATATAATTGAAATCTTTTTGTATATTTTTTAATGTTAAATGTTAACTGTTTGAAAATGTTTTACGCTAAAAGTAATTCTGACCATTTCTCATATTGCTATGAGATCATATAAATGCTCCCCTCTTCCTAGAAAATGCGTTCTTTAAATGTTTTTTTAAAAAAAGTTTTAAAATAGGATGATTTATGTTTGTCTATAAATTTTAAGTTCCACGCAATCACAAAAAACACTTCTGGACCTTTAAGTGAAAACAGGAAGTGATGTCATTTAAGAGTTTGAAGAAGACATAGTTTTGACTTTCTTTCAAAACCTTCCCTGTCAAGAATAATGTATCCACCCTATCACTCAAAAAACATGAGGAAAACAAATTCTAATGAAATTTTAAAATGTATTTGTATTAAACTTGTTTATTAAATTTGTATTAAAAGTGTGATGTTAGTTTGGACCACAGAGGGAATTTTGGTCATATTATTTTAAATCCTTCCACCCCGTCACAGGCTTAATGAAGTCGGTGTGATGGGTGGAACTATTCATTGTATTATGGCATTAAATAAATCATAAATAAAAACATTAAATGTTCAGTAGTTCCGATTTCCCCTCTGCCCCTTTCCCTGCATCAAGATGTGACAAATGAGCGATTAGAGTCAAAATTTTCTCAAGCGATTCGAAGTGTGCAGGTTGAACTGAGCTAAAGTTTCATGTGACACATTTCAAGTGACAACCAATCAGAGCTTAAAGATACCATTAATTAACAGATGCCACCAATCACTGAGTTCCCCAAAACATTTTCCATTGAGAAACAATGAACATGACTTTAATGATTGTGCTTACAAAAACATGGATAATACCCGGAAACTGCTTGGGTCCACATTTGCAAAATGGTCAGCATTTCCTGTATATTATTATATATTTATATATTACTTATATATTTATATGTTTAACTTTTCCCAGTTCATGATGCACAAGAGTCTCCATTTTATACTTGCTGTGCGATAATAATAATAATCAAATAAGCTAATTATCCTTAAAATGTGATATTTCTTAGTACGTAAAAATACAGATGTGAGGTCAAAAGGTTTTATGTATACAATGTTTAAAAAAATGTATGAACCTATCCTCAGTGGACCTGTTAGTGTATTGATCTGGATTGAAGGAGGCTAGTAGGCTGGCTTTAAGGTGCTGAAGAACCAGATTCTCAAAGCACTTTATGATTGGTGTCAAAGCGATTGGTCTGTAGTCATCAGGGCTGGTTTGTTTGGTACCGGGGTAATGACTGTGGACTTTAAATGTGGATATTTAAAAGGGGTTATGGTGGATTGCGACAAGGACATGTTTGAAATCTTTGTGTAGATATCAGAGAGCTGGTCAGCACAGGAATAGAGCACTTTACCTGGTACTCCGTCAGGTCCAGCAGCTTTCCTTGGGTTGACTGACCCCACTGCACACATCACGTCCTGTTCCAGTAGACTGAGAGTGTGGGCATAGCAGGCTGGTGGATGGATCGCCCCCGTCATGGGCCTATTAACCTCAGATTGAGTGAAGAAGTAATAACCCAACAGATTTGGGTCTGTTTAGACAGTTCTAAACAAACATTGTGCAGTGTACCTCTGGCCATCAAGTTCTAATGTTCCAAATAGGCCTAGAGAACCTCATCTAGGAAAACCTGAACTAATGCATTGTTTTCTGTGTAGTTATCCTCCACATTCACATTATTCACCAGGAACTCCATCACTGTTGACTTGGTATACATTGTTCCACGATCCTGTACCATGTCAATGCAGGATTTGAGGTTGCACACTATATGGTAAAATGTGGCCTGATTTGGCAAAATGAGTCACATGTTGATGAAGATGAATTTTGAGTTGACATTAACATAGAAAAGTTTAAAGTATGAACTTTCATATGAGGTGTAACATGAATTTCTAGCCCATCTAGAAGTCAAGCAACCGGACTCTAAACATGATCCTGTCTGGAACCTGCGAACTGAATCTCAGAAAGAGAAAAGCAGGGCTCATGCCAGCTTATGCTTGGTCTGGGTGGGAAACTGCTGACCCGAACTGGGGGAGGACAAGGCCATTACCCACGCAGAGGTCACCAAAGTAGTTGAAAAGCTTCTTGGCAGCAGGTTGGCCATCCAGTTTGGACTGGTAGCAAGCTTATGACCATGTCCAAAAGGGGATTCTGTGTGTGTGTGTGTGTGTTTGGTGGTGGTGGTGGGGGGGGGTTGCTGAGGGAGTACAAGCTATCTGGTCCCTGTTTAAGCAAAGTGAGAGCTGTTTCCACATGCTTGTCACAAAGGCTAACTTGTTTCTAGTGCGTGTTGGACTCTGCCGGGCTGCCCCTTGTTACTCATTCTATTTGTAGTATTTATGGAGAGGAGTCTCCTGTCAGGAGGGGGAAGCAGTACTCCACAAACACTGTTTACAGTGGAAGTGGGGACCTGCTCACCTCAACTGGGGATGTTGTCGGGAGGTGGAAGGAATACTTCGAGGACCTCCTCAATCCCACCAACACGTCCTCTGTGGAAGAGGAAGAGCCTGGGGGT
>JBCNYH010000007.1:2581187-2596842 GCA_039654325.1 Tandanus tandanus
TGGTTGGGGGTGAGAGGGGTGTGAGTTTAAGAGATGCACATTCTTTTTTCCGCGCACACACGCACGCGCACACACACACACACACACACACACACACACACACACACACACACTGTGACAAAAAGGAATACAGGAGGAGTACATTTCTGTCCCTCAAGGTAAAATCTACACTAATATACCCCCTAGGGCACATTCTTGGACCTCTCGGCAACAATGTGTATTTTTTGGGCCAAAACTATATATATATATTCCCAAACAGTACATAAAGGAAACAGATACACAAATACAGAGGCGCAAGTCACCGTACCCTTAAAAATACAGTAATGCATTTTGTTTACTGAAAATGCGGTAAATCTTATGCGTTTCTTGGCCTGCGGTGTGTTTGCTGTATTTTGCTGTGTTCCTTGTTGCTCTCCTTATTCCCATTTGTGAGCAACGAGCTTTCTTAGTGGCCCCTTAAGTCCTGATTTTTGACTGGAAAACTGTGTGTGCGTCTGGCGCCTTCCTTTGTGGCCCAGCTCCTGCTTGGCTGTCCCCCCAAAGAGTGGAACAAAGAGGCTGGAATTACAACACGCTGCCGGAGCCCTAATCTCCCAGGACACCTCAGTGCATGGAAACTACTGTAAACTAGTGCAAGAAAAACAGCACCTTACACTGTAAAGCACTGCAAACATCTCATAGTGAGACTAATTTTGAATTCATTTTAAAGCAGCGTGTTGGTGTTAGGTGTTAAGTGTTAGATCTTCTAGAGCTTTAAAACAGGTAGAAAGTAAAGCGGGCATCAGTAATGGCATTCAATTAAAAACTGTCATTGTGTACAATTCCCCTTCTGAAGTAATCAGCAGTTTCTGCACTGATAACGATGCATGTTTTTATATTATATATAGAGCCATTAACACCACCTGACTGGTCTGGCGAGGTTAGAGAGCTCCATACACAGCACACTGCAAGGCACTGTGTGTTCTGACTCCGTCATATCAAATCATTTTTCATTTACATTTACTGCATTTGGCAGACGCTCTTATCCAGAGTGACTTACAGAAGTGCTTTAAAGTCACTACCAGTGAATGTACTCTGATACTGGTTCACTAGGACACGGTTATAGTATACCATCAGTCAAAACATAGTGGGGGGGTGTTGTGTTTTTTTTTTTTTTGTGTGTGTGTGTGTGTGTGTGTGTGTGTGTGTGTGTGTGTGTGTGTAACATAGTGCAAATCCAAGTACTTCTGAAAAAAGTAGGTAATCAGCCATCATTTGAAGACTTCCAAGAGTCAGCTTTCCGGACATCTACAGGAAGTTCATTCCACTACCTCGGTGCCAGAACAGAGAAGAGTTTAAATGCATTTTTCCCTTGTCCCTTAATAGAAGTTGAGACCAGTCTAGCAGTCTGGAGGATTAGAGAGAATGTGGTGCAGTGCGGGGTGTGATAAGTGCTTTGAGGTATGAGAATGCAGGTCCATTTTTTGCTTTGCAGGCAAGCATTGATGTTTTGAATCTAATGCGAGCAGCTACAGGAAGCCAATGGAGAGAGCGTAGCAGTGGAGTGGTGTGGGAGAACTTGGGAAGGTGCCACTGCATTCTGGATCAGTCTAGCCTTGAGATGACAAGGGAATGAACAAGTATCTGAGCGGCCTTAGTGGAAAGAAATGAACAAATCCTTCAGATGTTAAAGAGGAGAAATCGGCATGATCGAGAAAGATTAACAATATGAGAGGAGAAGGCCATGGTTACCCCAAGGCTTCATGCAGTGACCAAAGGAAAGATCCAGGGACAACTCATATTCAGCATTAAAGGGTATCTGTGGTGAGTTTGTATTACTAGCTCTTTAAAACGATCACATCCTACACCAGCGTTCCATTTGGCAACGTCAGTGATTATCTCTTGTCAAGTACAAGCGAGTGCTGGCACACTACTACTACTACTACTAGGCATGTGCAGCAACATGTTGCCTTCTTCATTGGGTCTTCCAGCCCCAGTAGTGACCCAAACTCATCGTTTTATCCTATTGGCTGTGCTTCGATGGAATGGTCACTGACACCGTGCAGCAGACACCAGTCTAAGATAACACATTATTGGCCAGTGCTGAGCTGTGTCACTAGGTAAATGGCAGAGTGCAAAGCATATGGCTGCACAAACAACAAGCGCAGAAATCACAGAAAACTCAGTCGACTCTCGGCGAGGGCGGGGTATGCAAACTCCCAAAAGAAACCAGTAAAAGGTAAAAGTCTTTCGTTTATTTGCGCTGGACAATCCGGCCCAATGAGTTCATGTCAGTTCCACTAAAAAATGGTTGCTCCACATTGGTTCAGCCCCCCGCTAGTAATGCAGGGGATAAAATTGCCTGGTACAGTGCTTTTTATACATTATTCACGTTCGTGCATATTTCATTACGCACAAATTATGCTGTAAGGATGCCTAATACTGGTACTTTTTAACAGTTTCAGTAGCAGTAGCTCATCTGTGGGATCAGACTAGACTACACTTAGCATCCATGACAGTCATGTCAGTTCACTGGTTGTCTTTCACTTTACCACCTATGGTAGGTACTTACCACATCAGTCTGGAGATGACTACACCCAGTTGTTTAACATCACAATGTGGCCCTTGTCAAAGTCACTCAGATCCTGACACTTAAAAACTTAATTTTTCCTGCTTCCAACACTTTGACTTAGAGAATTGACTGTTTACTTTCTGTCTAATACATGGCTGGTGTCACTGTAACAAGATAATCAATGGTATTCACTTCACCTGTCAGTATTCATAATGTTTCTAATGTTATGACTGATCAGTGTAATGTTACATGTATTATTTCTTGATTGTAGAAGCACACAGTATCATTTTTCATCCATGCATATAATAATAATAATAATAATAATAATAATAATAATAATAATAATAATAATTATTATTATTATTATTATTTCAAACTGAAAAACTATACAAATTGTTTATCATAACTTCATGCTATGACCCTGAACTTGTGCATTCATTAATTCAGTGTGCTCCTCTATGTCGCTATGTCGCCTGTGTTATTAACTCCAGCAATTAAATAAAATACTGTATAAAGAAATAATTGTGGACATAATAAACCACCTGCAGAATGGTGTAGATTTATAGCAACCCTCCATGCATTAATGAATATTATAATGCCTCAAACTGAAATTTAATGGTCAAGGTGTTATGTCCGTCTAAGGTCCTGGGTTCAAGCCCCTTGGTCAGTCATGGTGTTTCTGAGTGGAAATGTATGTATTTTCCCCAAGCTTGAGTGGGTTTCATCTGGGTACTCTGGTTTCCTCCCACAGTTCAAAGACATGCATGTTAAGCTAACTGGCTGTTCCAGATTGTTCCTAGGTGTGAATATGAGTGTGAATGTTTTTTTTTTTTGGTCCTTGACAACAGGTTGTGCAATGGTAACCATGAAAGAAGCACAGTGCATCATGGGTGCAGAATGGTGAGAGGGAGTGATACATATGTCTGTCAGAACATCCGTCCATGCACGCTCGGGTGTCCGCAAACCAGAAAAATGCTCTCTAAAAATGAAAAATCCTCCAAATGTGAAATCCTCATAACTTTAAAGTCCCGAGTCATATATAACATATATTTTTGTGTTCAAAAGTTTTTTGGGCGTTTCTTCAAAAGGGATTTCTTCCAAAATCAGTGACTGAGACATTTTTTTTCATGAGAACAGAAACATGCTTCACTGCCCTCAGAGAGCTAAAAATGCTGATCACAGAATCTTTAGATCAGTAGCGTAGAGTATTTTGGCAGACTGAAGGACTTTTCCAGTTCTACTGATTTTTCCAGAGAACATGGCTTCAAATTTTTAACTTTTAATCATCACAATAATTAATTTTGAACGGAAAAGAAACATGACTCACAAAGACCGAATGGAGAGCTCTGATTGTGGTAGTACATAAATCTATATATTATATAAATGATAAGGGGGTTGTTTTGGGAGTTCGACATGTTCTCCCAGAGCCTATACACTATCTGTATGGTTTCCTTTGGGTTCTTTTTTTCTTCCTACATCCCAAAACCTGCCTATAAGTGAACTGGCTATGGTGAGTGTATTCCCAACTCACATCAGGTTTCCCCAAGGTGTTATGGAACACATCAACACATTTTCTTGTGTTAAAATCATATTAAATTCATATATAGAGTGTTAAATGGTAGATTTATATAAGTTAACATCAGGGGAGTCTAAACCCGTTGAATTTTTAAAGTAATAGATAACTATGGGGCCCTGCGATGGCCTGGCGAGCTGTCCAGGGTGTACCCCGCCCTCACCCAGAGTCGGCTGAGATGGGCGCCAGCCTCCCCACGACCCTAATTAGTTTAAAGGGGCTTAGAAAATGAATGAATGAATATAACTAACGGTTACCTTGTTCTTACAGTGTAATACAACCCCGATTCCAAATGCTCCAAATTTGGGACGCTGTGTAAAAGTTACCTTATTTTTAATTTAATGGCAGCAACAACAAAAAAAGTAAGTGGTACTAAAAAGAAACAGCTGGTGGTACATTTTTCTTTTCATTTTAATTTATATAAATGGCAACAGATCAGTAACATGACTGGGTATAAAGACAGCACCTGGGAAGAGGTTCACTAATCTGCAAAAAACTCATTCACTCACTTACACATTTGCCGAGCCGCTTAATCCGATTAGGGTCAAGAGGAGGCTGGTGCCTATCTGGGCAAAGGCGGGGTACACCCTGAAGATCTCCATCGCAGACCATCGCAGGGCCAACACACACACATCCATTCACTCACATTCACACCTACGGGCAATTTGAATCAGCCTATTAGCCTAATGTGCATGTCTTTGGACTGTGGGAGAACACCAGAGCCCCCAGAGGAAACCCACACAAGCACGATGAGAACATGACATCTCCATATAGAAACACCCGAGCCTGGAACTCGAACCCAGGACCTTCTTGTGAGGCAGATGTGCTAATCACTACGCCACCATGCCACCCAATCTGCAAAAACACTGCATCTAAAAATTGTGGAACAATTGCAGAATAATGTTCCTTGAAGTGAAATTATACAGACTTTGAATATCTCATCATCTGCATTACATAGTATCATTAAAAGATTCCGAAAATTTGTATTGTGATTGAAAATCAGTATTAGATATCTGTGGCCCTCAGGCTAAACTGCAGTAAAAACAGGCATGATTCTGTCATGGAAATCACTGCATGGGCTCAGGAACACTTCCAGAAATCACGTTTTGTGAACAGAGTTACACACAATTCAATTATGGGGTTATGAGATTTGAAAATCATTGCATTGTTGTTTTTATTTACGGTACATTTTACACCGCATCCCAACTTTTTTGGAATTGGGGTTGTATAGGCGTAGTTGAGAATATCTTGAATCTAAGGATGCGGCAAACAAACAACAACGAACAAACACTAGGGATTTTGAACTGCTGAAAAATATCAACATTGTGTTGCTATGCAGCACAACATTGCCACTGATGTTGTCTGATCTGCACCTATAGCTGTCTCAGAGTGACGGACCTAAAGCAGGGTTATTTGTCTTATTAAGGGCGCAGTATACTGTATACCGTAGTTAGGGGCATGCAGACTGTGGTAAGGGTGTGGTCAAGACCGTGTGTGTATGTGCGTGTGCGTGTTTGTGTAGCAGACATTATTAAGTTGGCGTTGTGTGCGAGAGAGAATCTTTTCACCGTATCTGGTGCTTGTCTGATGAGTTTAAGATGGTGAGAAAAGAGGGGATTCCCTGAGGGCCAGACAGGCTGTATTGGATAATACCATAATGACAGAGTAAACTCTCCACGAAGCCAAGAGAACACCACAAACGCCAAGCCCAGACCAGCCGCTATCTGCATGTATGTGTTTGTGTGTGTGCTGCGGCTGATGTTTCACAGCTCTGAACATTTCGTTGTGTTGATTTTTTTTTTCTCACTGGCGTGCGTTTCCACGGTAAAGCAGAGCGCCCCCTCACTGACGCACACACACTCCTTCATCCTGGCTCGAACGCTCTGACTACTCCTTACTGCCGAGTGCTGGAGGAGGACTCTACTGTAAATGTCAAGGCTGCTGAAGCACTGGAGTAGATGATTCACACACCCAATTTTAACCAGTGACTCCTAAAAGTGACTGCAGATAAGTTTAAATTTAGTCCTGAGCCCTGCTTTAATCTACAGCAAGTCTCTGATTTGTGCCTCTTGTGCAAACTGGGTGCTGGGTTGTTTGTTAGCGCTTAAGGCAGAATGTTAGACATTACAGTGTCTTGAGACCAGATGAATGCAAATTAGAGACAAAGAACTGGATGTGCAGAGCCACGAAGTCTCCATCGTTCCTTTAATGGAAAGATAATAGTATCACATGACAGAGATTTTTCTTTTAAAATATTAGACATACGTAGATGTAAGAAAAGCTACAACTCTGACACTTACACCTCACCAAAATGTACTCATGCAGGATATTCTAGATTAGTTGGCTCATGAAATTATATGAATGGATTGATCATATCCATACCTCCAAAATACAATCCATGAAATAGATTTTATGTGATCTTATGCTATTTTATATGTGGTTTATTCTAATCTCATTACAGGAAAAACTTGATACAATAGAGCTGCAAGCAGCGACTTCCCGGTTCTAAGCATCGAGACTTTATAAAGTAGAAAAATGAGAAAAGGAGAAGACAGAAGAAAAATACACTTATGAAGCATATGAGTGGTGATGACGAGGATTGATGAAGAGAAGTGATGGTGATCAGGAGGGGATGATGTCACAGAGAGGGTTCTTCTTTTAAAGTCGAGGAAGAATAATAATAAAAAGGAGAAAAAATGAGTCAGAAACAATCAGGGTTCAAAGCCTATTAGAACCCCTAATTCATTCATTCATTCATTTATTTTCTAAGCCGCTTAATCCTAATTAGGGTCATGGGGAGGCTGTCACCCATCTCAGCCGACTCTGGGCGAAGGCGGGGTACATTACACCCTGGTCAGCTTGCCAGACCATTGCAGGGCCAACACACACAAAATCATTCACACCCACACCTAGGGTTGATTTGGAACAGCTTATTAGCCTCCTGTGCATGTTTTTGGACTGTGTAAGGAAACCGGAGTACTCGGAGGAAACCCACAAAAGCACGGGGAGAACATGCAAACTTCACACAGAAGCGGCCGAGCCCTGGAATCGAACCCAGGCCTTCTTTCTGTGAGGCGAATGTGCACCACCGTGCCAGACCCCTAATTATTAGTCTATATTTAAGATACATGGTGATGAATAGTTAACGCTGTCACCTCACAGAAATAGTTAGCTAGTTGCCTGGGGCCTTCCTGTGAGTTTCTATGTTGTCCCAGTGCTTGCATGGGTTTCCTCTGGGATCTCTGGTTTCTTCCTACAGTCCAAAGACTTTGCCAAAGGTGTGAATGTGAATGTTTATCTGGCTGACTCTTTGTGTTACCCCTGTGATATACTGACAATCTGCCCAACCTGCAGGGTGTACCATCCCTCTCGCCTAACATCAGCTGGGATTGATTGGCTCCAGCTCACTCGTGACCCACAATGGCTAAGCCGTATAGATCAAGGGTTCTCAACACTGGTCCTGGAGGACCCCCTGCCTTGCACATTTTAGTTTTCCTTGTTTCTAACACACTTGATTTAACTCATTAGCTAAATAACAGCTTTTCATGACTTAAAGTAGGTGCGACAGAGCAGCGAAAACAGTAAAATGTGCAGGACGGGGTGGGAACCTGTGGTGTAGTTTATGGCTGGCTGGTAAGGTTTTTTTTTGCAAAAGTTGTCCCATATTTCAGAAATAATGTGTTTTCATACTGCGTCCCCCCCAAAAGAATTGGTGATGCTTTTTACCTGCCTTCCATAAAATTCTAATAAAACACTGCTGTAATGTGGTGCTCCTGTTAGATGTCTCTATTGATAGGTGTCCAAAACCTGGGATTGGTTTTCATGCTTTTCATTTCACTCGCTGATTTCTGAGTTCACGTGTATCACCTATCTTGTTAGTTTAAGTATCTGTTTAACGAGTTGATGTTCTGTCAAGCTTTTGATTTCGGTGTTTGCTCCATGAACATTTATTTACCTGCAGGTCTCTCTGCCTACCTGAGTTACCCTGGGTGTACACTGGGGCACGATGTTTGTGATTTCCATGATTTGAGAGAATTGTGAAGAGAGTGGGGGGTTGTGTCATTAAATCGTGATGATCTTAAAGGAACATGGCGGATTCGTGATGATCCCGCTAATCATGGCATAATTATTACGATGTATTACGATTTGAATAATCAATCATGATAGAACGTGGAAATCGTAGTAGAGCGCAGTAGAGCTTAACGGACCTTAACGGCCCTTAACAGAGCGTAACAGACCTTGGTACACCATCATAAGGGATCTTGATGAACTTGGCAACCCGATTCCTTCAAGTTTCATCTCTTGGATGCCCCTGCCTCCTTTTTATACCCCAATCGTGCTCCAAGTGTGCTCATAAATCTTTGAGCTCCGGGCTTTTTTGAATTGTAGAGATTGCGGACATTGTGCCCCACTGTAAATTATCACATTTTTGATAAATCACTGATCAGTAATGAAAAAAAACAACCTTTCCTCTGAGATACAGTACATTCTTTTTTTCCTGTAAGGGGCTTAAATTAAAAGTTACTTTATCCTGGTTGAGATTAAAAAAAAATAAAAAATGTATTAAAAAAGCTCTTTCATGATCCATAATGCGAATGAGTGATGAAAGTATACATGATGGACACTTATTCATACAGTACATAGCAGTTCCCTCACATGTCTCACAAATCTTTGTCTTTAACACATTCTGTCTCTTTTTCTGTCGCATTCCTTCTGTCGTCCAAACCAACATGTCTGCTTCAGTGTAGAGCAGTAGTTAGAGTAGTCTCTCACATCTGTGCTGCAGAAGGTGCCTGGACATTCAGAGTAAAGCTATATTACAGATGAATCACCAGCATGACTCCAGATCACTGTCTTCCCCCAGTCCGTATGTGCTCAGAACTCAATCTCCAACATGGAAAAATATAACGGATCAGGAATTCAGCTCAAATTCCGGGTCAGGGAATGGGGTAGGGGGGTATGATATGATGGGGGTGGGGGGTACCATCCACCATGTCTCTATTCTCTGATATAAACACAACACAACAATATGGCAGTGAACAGTCAACAATAAACTGATTCCCTTTGAAATATTTATTTTTCGTAATAAAACAAGGTGTGTAATTTTGTGTTGCGAAAAGTGCACACTTGGATTTTAGCCTAAATTTACATCATCCATAACACAAGAATAACTTATGTTGATCTGCTTCAAAAAATCTAATTCAGCTCATCACAATGTAGATATTACAGCCATTTCGGCATTCATGCTTTTCACAGCACTCAAACATTTAGATCGACTCTCTGGATCCTGGGTTTAAAGAAAAATGGATTGTACCATTATAGCAGGACCGTGGAGGACAATCAAAGAGATACTGTGTGTTTCTTTTTGATGCCAATACCATTTATATTTTTCTAACAAAGTCAACTGATAGTTATTGAACAAATTGGCATTCTATCATTTCTATCATATCCAGGATTAACAGTTTCAACACTTTGAGCTACCATAGCTCTTTTTTGGGATCAGACCAGATGCACTATCCTTTACTTGGCACCCATGTCAGTTCATCGGTTGTCCTTCACTGGACCATCGTTGGTAGGTACCAGTTGTTTAACCATCACAATGTAGATCTTGTCAAAGTCACTCAGGTCTTTACACTCGCTCATTTTTCCTGCTTCCAAGACATCGAATTCGAGAACTGACTCTTCACTTTCCATCTTATATATCCCTCTTCTTGGAAGGTGTCACTGTAACCAGATAATAAGATATAGCTGAATGAAGAAGAAGCGAAGTATGATCTGGAGTATTATTCAGACTGAGTGGGTTTTAGTGGCTGATGCAGACGCAGATAACAACCTCTGACATCTGAATATTTCTCCATAACATACAAAATCCAAATTCTGGAACTCTTTAATTCCTTCATTTTCTAAGCCACTTCAGCCTAATTAGGGTCGCGGGGAGGCTGGCACCCATCTCAGCTGACTCTGGGCGAGCACGGGGTACACCATGGACAGCTCGCCAGGCCATCACAGGGCAACACACACATGACCATTCACACTCACAGCTAGGGGTGATTTGGAACAGCCAATTAGCCTACTGTGCATGTTTTTGGACTGTGGGAGGAAACAGGAGTACCCGGAGGAAACGGAGTAGAACATGTAAACTACGCACAGAAACGGGAATCGAACCTAGGACCTTCTTGCTGTGAGGTTGACGTGCTAACCACTACGCCACCGTGCCGCTCTTTCCACCAATAAGACATGAGGAAATATTTCTAATTAATAGTAATTAATAGTAGGCCCTGCAGTGGTCTGGCGAGCTGTTGAGGGTGTACCCTGCCTTTGCAAAGAGTTGGCTGAGATGGGCACCAGCCTCCCCATGACCCTAATTAGGATTAATCGGCTTAGAAAATAAATGAATGAATGAATGAATGAATGAATGAATGAAATTTTCACACAGACCACTAATGAATTAACATTTGTAAAAAATACTGAATTACACCAAGTCTGATGAATAATGTACTTTGGACACTTTGGTCAACGTTTCAGTATCACATTTTAATTAAATGTTAAAAGAAGACGAGCTTCCAGTGTAATCCTAAAACTTCTCCCCCTGTTCATCCCTGTGTTGTGGATAATTTCCACCCATTTCTGCCAGGGCTGTGGAATGTGTGTTATGGAGCCTAGGCAGTAAATATGGCTCCCAGTGAGCATTAAGAGCTCTCGCTTCAGACCTTCACCCTTCATTTTTGTTATGATGAATCGGGTCATCCTACACGGCATCATGTGTTTTTTGGATACACGGGACACCTGGGATCTGTTTCCACTTGCTGTTAAAAGAGTGAATCATTGCCGTGCTGGTCCTCCACAGGCGAGACAGTGAGATTAAATCTAAACGAAATATTCTGGGGCATTGTAATTTGAAAAGCTTGGTAACATCTATTACGTAAAAACAGCCCGAAAACGAAGACACAAACGTTATAAAGAGTTGTTGTTTAAATCACCACAGGAAATAGTGATGTGACCCTTTTAGGGCTGTGAGTTTTCTGTGGATGCCTCGATATATTAGTGAGTCTGGAGGCTGCTGGGGTCAACAGTCTGCTGCCCCAACCACACTCTCTCTCCTTCTCTCCCCTTCTCTCTCTGACTCTCCAGCACGCTAAACCTCAGCCATCACCACAAATGGGCTCCGCTGTGCCAACACACACAGGGCATAACTCACAGTCTGCTCCTTATTTTTGCCATGCTCCAAACTCTGTGGGGGTGACTCCGCCCGACGAGGGCGGGATTCCATGTGCGGCTAAAATTGGTTACACTTGTGGTGTTTTTGAGGTGGTGCTGATGTCATAGCCATGTTGTCATCGGGGGATAAAGCCTCCAATAGGACAGTGGGAGGAAGAGGAGGCTTATGATAGGCCTGTCCGTGGACATGGACATTTCAGACACTGGTGGACAATCCTCCGACTGCCTGTGATTCACTGAGTCTCTGACATACAGTGTGGGGCTTCACAACAAACCATGCAGTGGTGTAAAGAACGCACTTCCTGACTTCTCTGCATGTGTGTGTGTGTGTGTGTGTGTGTGTGAGAGACAGAAAGAATGTCTGCACTATTATTAGCAGTAGTGGGCACTCTTGTTCCTCAGTGTATGTGTATGTTTGGTATCTGTGGTGGCGGTCTGAAACCAGTAGTTTTCACTTGTTACTAGACCAAAGAGAAAAAGAAAAAAATCTGACTCATAGTATTGGCACTGGTGTCCTTCGTGCTGTCTTTTTCTGTTTTAGTTTTTTTAGGGTGGCATCTGAAAGATTAATAGTAGTACTGTACTGCTGATGACTCACTACCACCGTGAACTGGAGGCCTCTTCCTCAACACAGGACGGCAAACTAATTTTCACTCACTTACTTTTGCAGAGCTGCTTAATTTGAGTAGAGTCACGGGGAGGCTGGAGCCTATCTCAGCCAACAACATGGGCAAAGGTGGGGTAACACCCTGAACAGTTTTCCATTCCTTCACCAGACCAACTCACACAACCAATTGCACATACACTCACTCATAGGGGCAATTTAGAACAGCCAAGTAGCCTAATGTGCATGGATTTGGACTGTGGGAGGACACCGGATTCCCCTAAAGAAAGCCACGCAAAAACAGGGAGAGCATGCAAACCGTGACTGAGAGATTCGCGATGCTTCCATTTCTGTTCTGTACCTACTAAGGGTATATGGGATGATATCCTAGTAGTAGATCCAGTGGGGATGAATAGAAAAAAGTATACTATCGAGTACAATGCCACATATACAACGGTCTGCTGCCCCAACAACCTGCCTGTGTACAAACCGCTGTGGCAAATACTCAGACGTGTGGTGCATATGGACGGTGTCCGAATCCCAAAGACCTCTTCTACGGAGAACTACCACAAGGAAAATGCCCCACAGGCAGATCCCAACTGTGCTTCAAGGAAATCTGTGAGAGAGACATGAAGGCCCTAAGCATCGGTCGGAACACCTGGGAAGCTTCAGCTTTAGAACGACCAACCTGGAGACAAGTGGTGAAGAAAGGCCTTTCCAGCTTCGAACGGTCACTTGCCCTACAGTCTAAGAGACAGAAGAGGAAGGCCTCCTCCCACAAGCAAGACTAGTGTCAGACTCCATCTGTACTCGGATCAGGAAGGACACTCGATACTAATCCAGATCCACCAGCCAGTGTGCAAATCCAGGATCTCCCGAGACTGACAGATGCCTACCACTACTACTATCAAGTACGCATAGCACTGCAACATGCTCTATATGCTGGGGCTGGCAAATAAATCTTTACTCTTGAGAATTGTAATACTATTGTTTTTACTATCACAGAAGCCTCTCGTGTAGGCGTAAGGAGTGGTAGCAACACAAAGTGATGGACTGGTGATGGGATTACCTTCAGGATCTGGCCTTCTGTTCTTTACCCTATTATTGCTACACTGACTTTCCCTTCCTTCCTTCCTTCCCTCCTTCCTCCCTCCCTCCTTCATTCCTTCCTTCCCTCCCTCTCTCCCCCTTCTTCTCCCATTCCTTCCCTCCTTCCTGCCTCTCTTCCTTCCTCCCTTCCTTCCCTCCTCTCTTCCTCCCTCCATTCCTTTCCTCTTTCCTTCCTCTCTTCCTCCCTCCCTCTCTCTTCATTCTTCTCACCTTCTTTCCCTCCTTCCTGCCTCTCTTCCTGTCCTCCTTCCTCCTTCTCTTCCTCCCTCCATTCCTTTCCTCCTTCCTCCCTCCCTCACTCTCCATTCTTCTCCCCTTCCTTCCCTCCTTCCTGCCTCTCTTCCTGTCCTCCTTCCTCCTTCTCTCCCTTCTTCTCCCATTCCTTTCCTCCTTCCACCCTCTCTTCCTCCCTCCCTTCCCTCCTTCCTGCCGTTCTTCCTCCCTCCCTTCCCTCATTCCTGCCTCTCTTCCCTTCCTTCCCTCCTTTCTTCCTCCCTCCCTCCTTCATTCCTTCCTTCCTCCCTTGCTCCCTCCCTCTCTCTCCCTTCTTCTCCCCTTCCTTCCTGAATCTTTTCCTCCCTCCCTTTCTTCCCTCCTTCCTGCCTCTCTTCCTCCCTCCCTTTCCTCCTTCCTGCCTCTCTTCCTTCCTCCCTCCCTCCACTCCCTCCTTCCTGGCCCTCTTCGTCCCTCCCTTCCTTCCCTCCTTCCTGCCTCTCTTCCTCGCTTCCTTCCTCCCTCCCTTTCTTGCTTCCATCCTCCCTCTCCTTTCTCCCCCTTCCTTCCTTCTTTCATTCCTCCCTTCCTTTCCCCTCCCTCTCTCCTCCCTCCCTCCTCCCTCCCTTCCTTCCCCTCCTTTCTCCCTCCCTTCCTTCCCTCCTCCTTCCTGCTCTTCCCTCCTTTTTTCCTTCCATCTTTCCTCCCTCCCTTGCTTCCTTCCTCTTGTAAACCTCAAGCCATTGATCTGCCATTGTCGCATGTTTGCTGTACAGAACAAATTATGATATTTTTAACTTTAAACAACATCATAATGCTCTTATTTGTGCCTCAGATGAAATGATCGGCTACTCTTCCCTCTAGTAGACGTGCTCTCATAAATTCAGGTTAATGTGAGATTTGGCTACTTGCTGGGAGGCAGTATGCTTCTACTATGGATTTCCAATGACTTACACGCATCCAGACTCCTTTTGAGTAGAACAATCTGGCCTGGTTGCTCAAACTTCAGCTGGTAAAGAATTCAGAAGTGAATGTAGGAGTACAGTGAAACTCCAAACCTAAAAGTCTTTATAAATAAAATCATAGGAAGGACCTTTAATAACAGCTGAATAATTCATTGAGTATTGTATTTGGTGTAACAGTTCAAGAACCGGCATCTCATCACAGCTTGAAGCGCTCAGGCTGTGACAGGTATTTTTCAAAAAACTTTATCGAAGTGTGACATTCGCTGTGGGAGGAAATTACTCTTAGCTTTAGACATGTTTAGGCAGACGGACTGCATTTACTTCTATGGCTGTACTGGCTCACTCTTCAACATGAATGGTGCAGGCAGGCAACCGGTGCAGTGTTATAAAATACCATCAATAAAAACACTTCCACATCAGTTTTTTTATTATTTTTGCTTTTTGAAAAGAAAAGTATCAGCATCCAGTAGGTTTCCAAAGATTGTCAAACACAGTTTTATTCATAAGCGTTTCCTAATCCTTGATTCTTTTGGCTTTGCTTTTCATTATTTTGTTTCGTCTCTCCTTTCTTTTTCAAACACTAAAACAGAAGGGATCTGCTGATCATCCTTTTTTCCTTTAGCATATTCAATTCGCTGTGACTTTTTTTAGCACAGTGCCAAATATTTTTTCTTTGCATCATAAAAAAACCATAATAATGGTTCCTTCATCTTAATCAGCTTGTTTAAAATACAGACTACAGAGCTAGAATTTTGACGCCAGTCTTATTCATGTGGAGCGTTCAATCCAGTAAAAGGATTTCCTCTACTGGTTTTAATAGAGGAAATCAAACTCCTCTTTGCTCGAGCCACATTTCTCCACAGAGCTTAATTATCCTAATTGTGTTCATTTTCCCCCCTCAATGTTAAACAGTCATTGTGGAGTTGTACTCATTATCCCCCACCTCCGTTAGAGCTACTGCTCTGTCTAGTCTTAGGCAAAAGGGAAAAAAACCAGAAAGAAAGCGCAATTAAACCTCAATTAAACTTCACTGTCGTTTTTATTCTTACAGTTCTGTTATGATGTTGTCAGACACTCAACCACTCGCTAGACACTTTGGGTTTTTAACGTGATTACCACAAAGTACAAAAGCTTAATTTCCAGTTCCAGTAAACACCACGTACAGCAGCACACAATCAGCACAAGGTCACACACACACACACACACACACACACACACACACACACACACACACACATGCACACACACTCTTTCTCACTCACTCACACACACACACACACACACACACACACACACACACACACACACACACACACAATCTCTCTCTCTCTCTCTCCCACACACACACACACACACACACACACACACACACACACACACACACACACACACAACCCTGTCTCCCTACCCCCAGGGGACAC
>JBCNYH010000007.1:2607009-2620697 GCA_039654325.1 Tandanus tandanus
TTTAATTTGTATAGCGCTTTTTACAATTGACATTGTCACAAAGCAGCTTTACATAGTAAAATTAATTTAAGGAGGAAATCTTAAAATGTTTTTTTCAACTTAGCAGTTGAAGGTTAATGGCCTCGCTTAAGGTCCCAACCAAGGCAGCTTGGTGGCATTGGGGCTTGAACCCCCAACCTTCGGATCACCAGCCCAGAGGGTTAATCACTGAGCCACCACTCCCACTGCCAAGACTTTCTTTTTATTGACATGGGTTGGTTTGTTTGTCTATTAGCAACTTCCTGTCCTGACAAATCAATCTGGAATTTTGGTAAGAATCCATGCACTGATGATGTCCCAAAAGTTATCAAAAAAAACCCCAACCCATCCCTACTTCTTATAATGTGTGAAATAATTAAAAAAAAATCATATCTCTGTCGGAACACATTTAATTAAAACAAAATTTGTGGTACATAATCAGGATCAGGGCGGCATGGTGGCATCATGGTTAGCACGTGTGCCTCACAGCAAAAAGGTACTGGGTTCGAGTCCTGGACTCAGAGAGGGTGTTTCTGTGTGTTTGCATGTTCTAACCGTGCTTGTGTGCATTTCCTCTGGGTACTCCGGTTTTCTCCCACACTCCAAAGACATGCACATTAGGCTAACTAGCTGTTTCAAATTGCCCCAGGTGCAAATGTGAATGGTTGTGTATGATGGCCCTGCGATGGACTGGCAATGTATTATAAGTGTGTTTAATTAGTACTTAATTAATTAAATTAAATTTGCCTCTGCATTTAATCCATCCATGCGGCAGAGAGCAGTTGGGGGTTAGGTGCCTTGCTCAAGGGCACTTCAGCCATGAAGGTGGAGGAAGGGAAGGTGCTGCTCACTCCCCCACCGCCACACATTTTTCCTGCAGGTTCAGGAATCAAACCAGCGGCTTTTAGGTCCCAAACCCACTTTTCTAACCTTTAGGCCACGGCTGCCCCAATTTATATAGCTTGGTGGAGGTTTGCACTCTCAAAATGCTCTTGCTCTGTTTATTCTGTGTGCCAAACTTCTGTCCCAGCTCATTGAAACATGTTAGTTCCTGAATTTGCCATTTGGAGATCACATGTACACACTTTGCTCATGCTTTAAGACTGGTTGGATGAACGTTGTTTAAACCGTGTCAGTCTACATCCCAGTGCCTTTGTCTTGGTGCCATGGTTTGCCTTGTACACTGTTCACTGTGTTAATTTCTTCTGTGTGTGTAACCCTTTGCTTGGTCTTAAACTTGATTGTGCCACATTACATTGTTCACACATTCAGTTGTTAAATTTGTCCATATCTTGTAAATACCTCCCACCTTTAACTGTCTTTTTATGTAAATAGTACATTATTAATAACGGTTATTAGGAAGTTGTGTTTTTTTATACTTGATTCACGTTTTCTAGGTTTTGAGATAGCTAGGGATTGAGGGAAGGAATTGCTGTTTTGGTTCTTTTTTTGGTTCAGTTTGTGTAACGTTAGATGGGATACTGTTTAATATTCTGGCTTGTTTGACTTCTAGAGCTTAAACCACTTTCTGTAAAAAAAAAACAAAACAACAGAAAAGACAAAATGCAAAGCAAATGCAATCTTGATCTCGCTACACCTTTCTTCCTTTGTATGCTGTGGTCTGACCTAGACCAAGTAATAACAATACACATCAGTTTCTGTCATGTTCAGTGTTATTTTATTGTTATGTGGTCAGTTAAATTTATAGATTGTGATCAAAGCACTGGAAACGATTTCTCCATCTCGGTGATAGCTGGGTTCTTGGGATTTCCATTAACTACCAGCTTGGTAAAAAGTCACGTTCTATTAAAGCCACCTTGATCCTATTCAACCTGAAAATGCTTTCCAGAATTCTGGAAGGAAACTCAAGGTTTCCCCTTGGCTTGAAAGTGTGCTTTGATTGAATGCTTACAACAGTATGTGCAAGATTTACTGTTTCACACCATCAAAATTCTTGAACTTACTCAGTCATGTGCCCTGAAGCCATTCTGTCCAAAGTTAAAAACGTTTATCCAGTGCAGCACTCCAAACTTCTCTTATTTTAAATTTAAACACTTCATGCATCCGAAATAATATCAATAATGAGTAAAAGTATCCTATTAGAAGTAAATAAATAAATAATTATTTGAATTAATAATAATAATAATAATAATCATAATAATAATAATCATAATAATAGAGGGGCAGTGTTGGCCCGGTGGTGGGGTGCTTGCTTACTGATCTGTAGGTTGGGGGTTCAAGCCCCACTATCACCAGGTTGTCACAGCTGTCCCTCCAGTGCAGCTAACTGGGTTATTAGAGGCCAGCCATGTCTCTCACTGTCTGTGGTGAGAGGCATGTACGAGAACCATTGCTGTTGTTCGTAATGAGTAGGGTCGTCAGCGTGTTTCTGCCCTGTGATGGCCTGCCGAGCTGTTCAGGGTGTACCCTGCCCTCGCCCAGAGTCGGCTGAGATGGGCGCCAGCCTCCCCGCGACCCTAATTAGGAATAAGCGGTTCAGAAAATGAATGAATGAATGAATAATAACAATAATAATAATAATGAGCGACACTGTGGCTTAGTGGTTAGCACGTCCGTCTCACAAAAAAAAAAAGTGACTGGGTTCAAGTCCTGCGTGCGGTGAGTGTGTTTCTGCATTGCGTTTGCATGTTATCCCGTGCTTGTGTGGGTTTCCACTTAGTACTCTGGTTTCCTCCCACAGAACAAAAACATGCACGGTAGGCTAATTGGCTGCTCCAGATTGCCTCTAGGTGTGAGTGTAAGTGTGAATGGTTTTGGGTGTGTGTGTGTGTGTGTGTGTGTGTGTGTGTGTGTGTGTGATGGCCCTGCGATGGACTGGTACGCTGTTCAGGGTGCACCCCGCCTTCCCCCAGAGTCGCCCGAGATAGGCTCCAGCTTCCCCGCGACCCAACTAGGATTAAGATCTTCAGTAAATTAATAAATAAATAAAATGAATGGTAAAGCATTCTAAGCATTTAGGTTGTGCCCTTTTAGTTTACTGATAATAATTAGTACATAATTATCCTGTTAAAATATTCACAATGAAACTCTTCATTTTTCTAAGGTTGACAGGTTCCTGAATGTCCCAGATGTTAAATACATTGAAGACCTTTACAGAAGCCTAACACTTCATAAAACAGGATACTAACTCTGTTTTCAGGAAAGATTTGTCCGTTGCACAGAACAAAATTCCAACTTTCCGTGAAAATCCCAAGTGAACACTTGGGATCACATCAAAGGGAGGACTGACTTCTCAATCAGTTACCGTTTGATAGACTGGTTCCAACATATACCAAGCCTGTCTATTTTACTTTAATTATCCATCTCGGAGAAACAATTTGATTGTTTTGTTTTCCCTTGGTTTGTGTATATATACGTTGAATTTTGGTAGAAAGTGTTAACATTGCAAAAAATGTGTGGTTTTTACATACACTCTGTAAAAACACCACCTTTAGCTCCACCCATGATTACTTGCAAGGAAATTTAAATATTGATGCACAAGAAAGTAATTGGATACAGCTTTTTTGGATTCAACATGAAAGCTCTGTAAGGAAACTCTCTGTAGAAGCTGTCAGAAGGGAATATCATACACAAGCTGACACGATATGATGTGGAAAGCTTTTTAAGCAAGGCCATCATTTTACTGCGAAGTGGGTGTGAGTGTGAGTGTGAATGGTTGTATGTGTGTTGGCCCTGCAGTGGTCTGACGAGCTGTTCAGGGTGTACCCCGCCCTCGCCCAGAGTCAGCTTTGATGGGCACCAGCCTTCCTGCGACCCTAAATGGGGATAAGCGATGAATGAATGAATGAATGAATGAATAAATGAATGGTGGCTCATCAGTTAGAACTGGTTTCTCACAATGAGAAGGTTATGGGTTCGAATATTGAAGAGCCTCTCTTGCAAACTCCTGAGAGTTCATGTGTCTGGCAAAGTTATGGGCACATCCCAGACAAATCTATGATGCCAGTCATTTTTGAGTTGCCTATAATCACTGACCAGATGATACTATTTAGGCATTCTGTCATGCCTGCTGCTCAACACTAGCATTACAAAGGATGCAAATCTAATGTGGAGGAAAACTGGAACACTCAGCAAATACAAGGATCTGGAAGTCAAAATCAACACGAACAGTATGGGTCATGGTGGAGCATTAGGAATACTGAAGAAAAGATTTGACAATTTGATAATTTGAGCTAAATACTCATAATCATAATGAATAATGGTATTTATATACATCAGTCAGCCATAACATTAACATCACCAGACTGTTCTGCAGCCAGACAGACCCGAACACAGCAACATCCAATGCACCGTGTGTTCTGATTCCTTTCCATCACTTCCAGAGTTAACAGTTCCAGCAGTTTGTGCTTTAGAAGCTCTTCTGTGGATCAATGAGCCTTGGACTCCCATGACACTCTTTCAGTTCACTGGTTGTCCTTCCTCAGACTGCCTTTGGTCAGTACTTACCACTGCACACCAGGAACACCACACAAGACCTGCAGTTTTGGAGATGAATAGACCCACTTATTTAGCCATCATAATGTGCCATTTGCCAAACCGTTTAATCTCATTAGGGTCGCAAGGAGGCTGGAGGGCATCTCAGCGACTTTGGGTGAAGGCGCCAGACCATTGCAGGGCCAACATACAAACAACCATTCACACTCACACTTATACTTTAGGGGCAGTTTGGCAATTTAACCTTGCTGAGTCCGGGACTCAAACCCAGGACCTTCTTGCTGTGACGCGGACATACTAACCACTATGCCACCATGCCACTCTTCACAATGTGGCCCTTGTCAAAGTCAAATCCTTACACTTGCTTATATTTCCTGCTTCCATTGCATCAACTTTAAGAACTGACTGTTCACCTTTCTGCCTCAAACATCCCACTCCAAGGCAGGTGCCAATGTATCCAGATAACCAATGTTATTCATGTCACCTGTCAGATCTTGGTGTTATGATTCTGGGGATGTTTTGCTTCTCACGTTGGGGCATCATCTATTCTGAGTAAAATGTTCTTTCAATATTAAATTCAGCTCACATCTTATATTCAAATATTATATAAGAGTTTGTGTGTGTGTGTGTGTGTGTGTGTGTGTGTGTGTGTGTGTGTGTGTGCCTAAAAGAGTTTAGCCTTACCATGTTCTGCAACCCAGCACAGGCAAGCTCTGTTTGCCCTGTTGGCAAATGTGGTGCTGTTGCAATTAGCTAAATGAGTGCAGGCAATGTGAGCTCTGCCTCACACACTCCAGACACAACTGTTTACCCAAACCACCCTGCCAGGGATTTCATCAAGAGGTCATTACAGGAGTTCCTTTCTCACTCCCCTCTTCCTTCTCCTCCACTCTAATCCTCTGTGCCTCTTTGGTGAATCTTTTTATTTTTTTTCAGACTGCACATGCTACAGCTGAGTCTTCAAGTGAATTCCAGTGGCAAGTCACGAAAGATTAAAACGGTTCTTTTGCTCTAAATTCACTACAGAACACGTTAAATGAAAAGGCACTGCTTGCAAGGTTTTCGTTTTTGTACCTGGACACTTGAAATGACTTGGTACAATTGGCAAGCATCTGCATATTTTTCCAGGAGCCCTGTTTCATGGGCAAACTTAATTAGCGATGTTTTGAAAACGTCTGTTAGCAGCAATTCAATCTTTAATCCAAGGACTCTTGCTTCTCAGAGTGCTCAGATTGCTGAGCTCACACCTAAAATTGATATCTCACACTTCCATCTATGCCCTTGACAAACCATTGGCATGTGCGTGCTATGGTTTTGTTAGCGTATCCAGCTTTGAATTTCACACAGAAGTCAATAGTGAGTCTCAGAAAAGTGGTGGAGGTCAAAGAGCTTAGCTTCGTGCTCAGGTCATACATGCATAACCAAAGGCATTAGGTATATTAAGATATTTAACATGGCCTCCGAATGCCATTTGAAGCTTGTACTGTTTATTGATACAGCATTTGCATGTGATTCCAACTTGTGCAACTCCCAACCTTGGTGCAGCCTCACCTTGCACGCGCATGCTCCAACCACAGGCCGTATGCTGGTTTATTTTGTCCAGCACAGACCATGACTGTGTGGCTACACTCCACCACTCAAAAGTCCTTCTCTGACTACATAATTGGATTGGCCAGAAGTATTTGATTGGATACAGTTAGCCTATTTCCTCTCAGTCTTCTCTCTGTGGCAGCATGTTAAGCCTTGGAGAATTCTCTTGCTGCTATGGCCTGAAGTGGAAAGGCAAATGTTAGTGAAAACAGTGCGATTACATTTGATTGACCATCAGCTTTTAAAAGCCTGTACTTGCATGTTTCACCCGGGTTTGCGGTTCTTCTCTAAACACATGGATGTGTGTGTGCCGAGGTTGTACTAAAAAGCTGGGTGGTGGTTTGGCTCAGGCTGATCTTACCAATTAAATCCCAAGAATGGTCATCGGCAGTGAAGAAATAGCATTCTAACTAGGATCCGCCGATTTGGGGTGTGTGTGCTGGTGGTCTTTAATCAGTGTAGTAAATATTCTTCTTATAGCATTTATGTGGTGTAGAAAGCTGTATTTTTAGCTCTGTCTGGCCAAAAAAAGCTGTGCACTCTAATATGTTGTTGGACCTCCTTTAGCCTTGATTAAAGCACGTAATCACCATTACATAGTTTCAGAAACTTACGCAACATCACAACATTTTTTTCAATCCAGAGCTGAAGTGATGATGAGAAAATCGAACCACTTCATAAAGTCTTCTCCAGCACATCCCACAGACTTTCAAGGGTTAAGGTCAGGACTTTGTGGTACATTCAGTTCATCCGCTGACTTCATTTTATTGCCACCTAATGTTGACCTGACTGAAGCAACAATGCCGTGGTGATTACATGCTCTAATCAAGGTTTAAGTGTTTTTTTTTTTGGTGTTTAATGTGCACTATATGTAAAGACCTGTAGCAATGGAGAGTGCTCTGTGTGTAGTTGCCATCTATGTTTATATTCTTTTTCACTTATTCGGTCCTAGCTTATATCTACAGCCAGCCATGTTAATGTATGTGTGTAACCATTTGTATGCGATATGTTATGTTATATTGTGTGTGGTAGATTTATTCATTCATTTGTTGACCCACTTAATCCTACTAGGACCGATTAATCCTATTTAACTCTGGGTGAATGCAGGGTACATCCCAAACAGATCAACATTCCATAACGTGCATGCCGTTAGGCTCTGGGATAAAACCGTAGTACCCGGAGAAAGCCCACACAAGTGCAGGGAGAACATTCCAACTCCACACAGAAACATCTTTGCTTGACTTGAACTGGGACTTGAACCCAGGATCTTCTTGCCTTGAGTCGGATGTGCTAACCACATCGCCATCGTGCTGCCCGTGTGTAGTAATGATGTGTGAAATTTAACAAGAACAGGGTGTTGATAAATTATGTGTCAGTTGGTGAGGTGGGTACTGAGTGTGTGTACATATGTGGGTGAGGTGTGTATAGAGCTCACAGTTTCACTCTAACACATCAGGCCTGGGAGGTTACTCACATCTCTAGATGTGTGTGTGTGTGTGTGTGTGTGTGTTTGTGTGTGTGTGTGTGTGTGTGTGTGTGTGTGTGTGTGTCAGTGCTTGTTTGCCCTGGACTGTAGTGGGGCGTACATGTGCACCTGTGTGTTTGGTTATGTAAATGTTTGTATGTGGGTGTGTGTTTATATGCGTGAGGTCTAAGTGGTAGACCAGCAATTACAGTTGAGTTGTTTACCCATAACTGAAGGAGACAGAGATGCCCTACAAGGCTGGAAAGTCCTCTGTGGTCTCTCTCTCTCTCTCTCTCTCTCTCTCTCTCTCTAACTGCTTCTTTCACTCTTTCATTTACACCTTTCTCTCTTTGGCTTTCATCACCCTCTTTGTCCTGTTCTTTCTTCTCTCTCATTCACTCATCAGCCTGTCCTTTTTCCTTCCATTCTCTGAATAGCCTCTCTAAGAGAATGCGGTGTATGATGGATGGCTGCAGCATAAATGAAGCGTGTCCTGCTATAGGAACCTTTTGAAGGAAATAGTCTTAGTACCTCTCTCACGCCTGCTCTGACGTTATAATGCCTGAGGACACACACACACACACACACACACACACACACACACACACAAAAACACACACACACACACTCTCTCTTTCACAAACATTACAGACCCATAAATGTTACTCTTACATGAATGTCCTACATCCTACATTTACATATTTGACTCAAACCTTTACCTTAACCTCATATAACAGCTGGATTTTGACTTCCGACACTTGATCATCAACACTTGAACACACTGTTAGCGCAGAAGAAATGTAGTCACACGCACACACAGTTTTGTAAACATTCAATATTTTGAACCTTACTTTAAAGTAATTTCACAAGAAGTAAAGGAAATATAGTCATTCATTCATTCATTCATTCATTTATTTATTCATTCATTCATTTATTCATTCATTCATTCATTTATTCATTTTCCAAACTGCTTAATCCTACTATGGTCTTGGGAAGGCTGGAGCCTAATTCAGACTATGATCGAAGGCAGGATACACCCTGAACAGCATGTCAGTCCATCCCAGAGCCAACACACACACAGAGACCCATTCACTTTCACACCTAGGGGCAATTTGGAACAGCCAATTAACCTAATGTTCATATCTTTGGACTGTGGGAGGGAAGCAGAGTCCTGGGAGGAAACCCACACAAGCATGGGGGGGAACATGCAAACTCCACACAAAAGTGTCCTCATAGAGCCCAGGACTCGAACCCAGGATGTTCTTGGTGGGAGGCGTACCGGCTAACCTGTATGTCACTGTTCCACCCAGTAAGAAATACATCCCACTGAATTTTTTGATTCCCCCCCCCCCCCCCCCATTGGTACACTGTCTTCAAATACAATATACTTGAACAACCCCCCTAGCCCCCACCAAAAAAAAAAATGGCTTTTTTGTTTACTTAATCACTTTTTCATTTATTCAAGAAAAAATATCAATAGACTTAATATTCTTCTGTGGAGAAAGTAAGTACACACTAACCTACAAGAATCTGGTATTGCCCTTTTATCAGAAATAACTTCTTGTTTAGCATAATTGTCCACCAGACTCTGACATCAGAGTACACTTAAGAACAACTTACCAATTTTTATAATATTTACACACCTCAGCATTTGAGGGTTAAGGGTCTTGCTCAAGGGCCCGATACTGACAGCTTACTGGTACTGGGGCTTGAAGACCCAACTTTCTGATCAGTAACCCAGAGCCTTAACCATTAAACCACTAAAATGTAATTTGTTCTTTTTAAGCCATTGCTTGGTGGATTTGCGAGTGCTCATTATCCTGTGAAATGCAACATTTTCAGACAAATGGCCTCACTCGAGTGCAATACTCGTGTTTAAGTGCAATACTCGTGTTTAGAGCAGGTCTCGAACATCATATAACATTTTATCATCATGCACCTTATCCTCTACCTCTCACCCTGTGTATACTATGCACCTTTGACATATCATGCCCCCTTCTGTGTATGTCTTTACATGTGTAAATATGTGGATAGATGCATATGTGTTTGCATATACAGGATATATGTATGTATACGTGTCTATATTTGTGTACATATGTGTATGTGTATGTATGTGTATGTGGGTATAGGCACATATATAGCTTAGTGTAGTTACCTTAGTTGTATTTTGTGTACTTTTTTAAATAATTGCTGCTAAACAGAGAGCTGCCAGGGTGTACCCCACCCTCGCCCAGAGTCGGCTGAGATGGGCTCCACCCTCCCCGCGACCCTAATTAGGATCAAGGAGCATAGAAAATGAATGAATATGTTGCCATTCTGCAGTCTTACACATTTTATTTTTTGGCATACTTCGCATGCAGATCAAGTTTGTCCAGTCTCTTTCTGACTGTAGATGTACGCACTTTCACATCAACAGTAGCAACAGTTACAAACAGAATCTGTGGTGAAATTACAAGGTTCTTGATGGACTTGTTTTTACATCAGTTGGTCTACTCTTGTGCTGAATGTGTACAGGTCAGTCCTGAAAAAATAGGCAGTTTGGAATCTGTATCTCTTGTAGATGATTTTCCTTCCTTTCAAGATCTTTGAAAAGTTTTTTAAGAGCTCTGTTCTTTTCCCTTTCCAGACTCATAGGCATCTACAGCCTTATTCTGAAGGCCTTGGACAGTATTTTAGATCCTGGCATGATGACTGTACAAGTTCACTAATATATAGAGTTAGGAACTGTCTAAAAGCAGAGCTGCTGATAGATGTCTCTAGGTAGGTCTCTGAGCCTGGGTCTGCGTTCTGATTTTCGCATTCATTTGCATCGCCTGTCTTGTTAGTTTAATTTTACGTTTGACGAGATGGTATTCTGTTGTGCTTCTAATTACAGCAGTTTCTCCACAAACATTTATTTCTCTGCAAGTTTGTCTGCCTAGCTAATTAGATTGTGATTTTTTATTCTGTGCGAGTCTGAGTGGTGGTGTATGAGCCTCTACTTTTTGGGTTTCAGTTTCGTTATTGTTTATAAGTCTGTTTTTTATCATTCTTGCCCATCGTCATACAAGTCAGTGATACATAACAGCCAATCAGCATCAACTCAGTGATGCAGTCACACTTAATGAAACAGCATTAAAAAAAAATTAAAAAAAAAAAGGATTAAAGTTGCTGGGGTCCACCAGTGGATTGAGGCCTGGGGAATGTCTAAATACGAGTGTCTGGTTGCAAGACCACCCATGTCACCCTGCCAGGCTCATGACAAAATGGTGTCCTGTAGGCTCACCAACTGAAAGATGAATGCTAAGGTTTAGGTGTAATAGTAGTTGGGTGGAAGGCTATGTAGATCAGGTTTACATGGAATTGAAACTTCAAAGTAAATTGATATTTACTGAACATATTTGAATTAAACAATGAAGTTCCTTACAAATTCAGCCTGTACAAGTTCTTCCAAAACGATATCTTTTTTTTTTTTTTTTAAAGAATATCAGCTACTCCCTTGTTTTTCTTGGCTTTGTTATTGCGAATGACTGCTCTTGGATGTCATCATAAATAGCAGACTTAAAATCTCAGCAAATGAGGTGTTAAGATAGTGGTCAAAATAAGGGCCTGGCTTTATTGCTCAAAGTGTCAGTCTAGACGCCATCCTAATATGAACCAATTTTCTCATGCCATTAAATTCTGCATTTACAGGGACGGTTTGCAGCACAAGTCCCGACTGTAACATTTATTTTGACTGTAGTTCTGTGGAGGCTGTGGTGAGACTGCAGCTCATTGACTAGTGAAGTGATTTTTAATTGCTCATGAATGAGGCAGTTGGCCTTCAGTGTGGCTGGCTGATCGCTCTGTGTGGGTTTTGGGGTTGAGGTTTGGGGGCCAGTGTTAGGCTGCGAGAACAACCAAAGTAGTATACCATAATACTCAAAAGGACAATCACTGGTTTAGACTATCACTAACTTAAATATTCTTTCTGTCAATGCAACAGTAATATGAGCATAAATGACTGTTAAAGAGAGACACATGGCTGTGCCAATAGTATCCCAGCCCTGTGAATTCAAATGGGAAGTAAGTATGTGGACTTTTGTTTTGTTATTTAATATATTTATAGTGCATATATATCTACTTTTACGGCATTTTGTGGTGCACTGGTTAGCACTGCTGCCTCACATCAAGAAGGTTCTTGGTTCAAACCTCATGGTTGACCGTGTTCTCTGATTAGTCATGTCATGTCATTTTCTGAAACGCTTTATCCTTTATAGGGTCATGGTAAGGACAAGGCAGGGTACACCCTGGATACCTTACCAGTCCCTTGCAGGGCCAACACACACACAACTATTCACAATGACACCTATTGGCAATTTGGAACAGCTAATTAGACCAACATTAATGTATTTGGACTGTGGGAGGAAACCAGAGCAACCCATTCAAGCACGAGGAGAACATGCAAACTCAACATAGAAATGCCCGAACCCTGAGTGCTAACCCTGTGTTGCCCTTCTTTCACTAAACACGACAAGCTGAATTATTCCTAAATGCTCATATGCCAAATGTTGTACACCTCTGTGCTCAGTGAACAGAGATGATTACAGTGCAGCTACTGTTCCTGATGCTTTCAGGTCATCCTGCAACTCTTTTTGAGTGATTGTTGGTGTCTCTGTTACCCCATTTATCATCAGGCTGAACACACAAATCTATAAAATCTTGTGTAACTGCAGACAATTAGCTGTGATTGCATTTTATCAATCCAGGGCTGCAGAGTGGTGTAGTGGTTAACTTGCTTGGTGAGGGCATTCCTTTGTGGAGTTTACATGTTCTATTAAAGAGCCTTCCTATGTTTCCTGTCTGGATCAGCGAATGCCTCATGAAAATACGCATCCCTCCTGGCAAGTCCAGACACCTCACTTCTGTCAGTGCAAATGCATCCACTCCAAAGAGCAGTTCTACTACTTGACGAGATAATCAAGAACACTCACAAGAATGACAAGCTTGCCATCCTATTATGCCAACGCGATATCATGTCCGTATAACCCGTGCCATGAGAGGTGTTGAGTGCTGGACCGACCATAGATTGGTGAAAGCCATCATGAACCTGCCCACCGTCACACAGAAAGAAGTGCAAGTCCATGAGATCCTCCTACAACAAAGCCAAGCTAAAAAAATATGCCCTACCTTGCCCAGTTCCAACAAGCACTGGACAAGAAACTCCTGGAGGGCCTGACCACTACAGGTGATAGCACTGGTAAATGAAATGCTTTCAAGACCATTGTTTGTGAGACTGCAAAGGATGTGCTGGGACCCAAAACAAAAAGGCACAAATATTGGTTCAATAAGAATAATGAATCCATACAAATTACCATACCGCCAAGCACAAAGCCTACACTGATTGGCTAAATGACCAATTCTCTCTTTCAACGGCTGAGAAATTCAAGACCCTTCATTCCAATGTGCAGGCTGAACTACGAAAAATGCAGAACCATTGGTGGCAGGATAAGGCTGACAAAGTCCACATGTATGCAGATACCTACAACACCAAGATGCTCTTTAATTATTTGAAGACTGTATATGGTCGAGTTCAGGCTGTTCCCCACTGCTGCCCCCAGATGGCACAACTCTGATCAAGGACCAGGTGAGACTACGGGAACGTTGGACTGAGCACTTCAGCAATTTACTTAACCGGCCCTCAAACGTAGATCCCAGTACACTGTGCCAGACAGCACAGCAGCCTGCACTGGAAGAAGTCGCCGGTCATCTTCAACATCTTCTTTACATACATGCTGTCTTACACCATCCAAAACCTGTAAGAGGTTATTGGCCTATTCCCATCTATTTACCATCTGGATGGCACTCTCTTTGACCTCCGCAGTCTCGCTGCCAAAACCAAGTGTCACTATGACCTCATCCAAGAAGCGCTCTTTGCCAGTGAATGTGCACTGTTAGCCCACAAAGACTTTGACCTGCAACTAATGTTTAACCACTTCTCCAAGGCTTCAAAGCTGTTTGGCATAACAATCAGTCTCAGCAAATCAGAGGTGCTCCACCAACCTGCCCCTAACATAAACCCCAAACTATCACCATCAATGACACCATCCTTCACCACCATCCAAAAAACCTACTTGTTTAGTCAAGCATTCTGTTAATAGCCTTTTATTAGGTAAAGCCTACTAGGTAAAGGAGCAGATCT
>JBCNYH010000007.1:2679987-2693575 GCA_039654325.1 Tandanus tandanus
GGTTTCTGATTTATCTTCATTTTGTTAAGTTGTATAAGTGTACTGTATTTTTTTATTTCTTCACTCGCTAAACCATTTCATATGATTTGAAGTTCATTCATGCTGTGCAAAAGTCACCTTTAAATTTTTCTGAAAAATTGGTATTTTCAGTGTTTTTGTTTATTAGCCGTACTTTTACCTCAATATACTTGGAATGATTTTTTTGGTTCTCGTTGTCTACAATCACCAAAAAATTTGCCTCACCAAAAAAATTATAGAGAAGTAATCTTTTACTCCTTTTTATTAGGAGCCCTTTCAGACAAAAGTGGTGGTGTATAATCTTCACTGCACACTACTGTAAGTTTGTGTTTTCATGGGAGAAGTGAAATGTTCTGGGTGACCCCAAATGTTTAGCATCTGCTAATGGGGTGGCGCAGTAATTAGCACGTCTGCCTCACAGCAAGAAGGCCTGGGTTTGATTCCCGGACTCGGCGTTTCTGTGTGGAGTTTGCATGTTCTCCCGTGCTTTGCTGGATTTTCTCCGGGTACTCCGGTTTCCTCCCACAGTCTAAAAACATGCACAGTAGGCTAATTGGCTGTTCCAAATGTTAGTATGAAGGGTGTTAGTATGAGTATGTGTGTGAATGGTTGTGTGTGTGTTGCCCTGCGATGGCCTGGCAAGCTGTCGAGGGCATATCCTGCCCTCACCCAGAGATGGGCGCCAGAGATTAATCAACTTAGAAAATGAATGAATGAATTTATCTGCTGATACACGTACAGTATTTATGCTTATTTATAATGTTTAAATTCTGCTTAATAAATGTTAAATTGAGCTACATTTCAACAACAGGAAGACACTGTTATGGGTAAATAAATGTGTGGCATGGTGGTGTAGTGATAAGAACTCTCGCCCGGGAACTGCGTGATCTGATTGGTTTGCAATCTAGGGGTTAAAAGACGTTACACCTGGATATATCTGGACGTTATATCTTGAATCAATATGATGACAGACACTTACAGTTTTGTCACTTTTGCTTGGAGCAGGCATCATCATTGTAATGCTTTAAAATGGAAAAATAATGGGAAAGTTTTTATTACATTTCTGTGTAGTATACAACTTCAAATAAGTTTACCAAGACAGCACTCATGCTCTACTTCCAGAGAGTGCTGAGCTCACCCGCCTCAGTCATGCTTAAAATATAAAATTAGTATGAAAACAATTATTCACCTCAGACATTACAGACATTTGTCACAGCATATCTGAATACTTGATTCTGATTGGTCAATTACAGTATTCATACTTTATGAAAAAATAACTGACTGTTGCTATGTATAAGAAACCTTTAGACCACATGTCATTATAGGAAGCAATATAATCGAATTTAAATTAACATTTTGGAAGTAGCCGTGTAATTAATGGGATAATGTACAGCGAGTAATTTTTTATATAAAACCTGGTCACTCTGTCCAGGTTTATTCTGCAATAATGATTGGCTTTGCTGTATCCATTACTTTATACATCATTAATGTGAATTGCTTAAAATAAATTTAAAGGTAGTTAAAGCCTGTGGTGTAGGTGGGGCTGGTGGTGTAGTGGTTAGGGTGCTAGGCTCATAACTGAGAGGTCATGGGTTTGAATCCCCGTTAGACCCTTACCATGCTAGGTCTTAACCAGAAGTGTGCCACCCAGCAGTATAAATGGGTACCAGTAAAAATACTGGGAAGGTAACCTGCTATTCACTGGCATCCCATCCAGGAGGAGTTGAACTCCTAGTCGCTTCATGCTAGGCATACCAGGGATAAGCTCTGGCCTAATGAGCCAATAGGCTCAGGTGTAAAAGCCAGACTTTTTACATGGGAACAGTATTATCTGATTGGTCCACAATCACGGGATTAAAAATTATTATTCTGAGCGAATAATGCTTGAATCAAAACATTGGACACTAACAGTTTGTCATGGTCACTTTGTGCAGGCAGTGTCTTTATTATCACACTATAAAACGCAAAAATATACCATACAAATCTCACTTCAGTTTGTTTTCTTGTAGTATATGCTAAAGCTTTGAAAACACCCACCTTTACAGAGGTTTACTTTTGTTTCTGTGTAGTATGCACTAAACTCTGAATGGTAAGGCTATTAAAAAAATGCCATTAGCTACACACCGCTTAGGCATCTGTCGTGGTTAACCTGTGTAAAAATAAACTATAAAAATATTATTTTAGTTTTATTTTTTTATTTGTCAGTATATTATATACTAAACCTTACTGAAACACTAAACTAAGCTCATGTGTCTGTCATGAGAAGGTAAAAAAAAAAACTTAAATCTTGTCCTAGTTTGCTTATTGCTTAGGTTACCATGCAGTATATACTAAAGCAATTACTTGTCTTCACCTGACATCCACCTCACCTTTGGTGAATGATTGTTGAATATGTTTCTTGAAGGATTAACCTCTCTGGGGATCTTGTTCAGAGATGGTTCGGTTTGTACCCAAAATTCAAAATATGAAACTCTGTCTCTAATAATTTAAATAAATAAAATGTAGGAAATGTGAATAAAGTCGGTGTTGTTTAGCAGCAACGTACATAACTGTAATTGTTCATGCCTTCCGCTGTCTCTGATCACTCGGTAACAGTGCTAATGCTTCCAAAACCTGAAAAGCAATGCAGTTTATAATCCATTTGGTCAAGGCCTAGTGCTCAGTGGTGTTGACATTCAAATTATTAATGCATTAGAACTTCACTATTAAAATTATTTGAAATGGAAAAGAAAGCAAGTGGAAAATTAACTGAATAACAATATACATGTAGTCATATGTGTATTATTACATTTCCATCACTCATTAAACAGAGCACTGAGTGATGAAACGCGTTGAGTTTGTGCTCAGGGTCACAGAACGAAAACGATGAGGAAACACTTTCCGAGATTTAATTAATATTCAGGATGGAAAGTTGTGGCAGAACATTAGAAATTATTGGAAGAGTAATGAACTGAGCTGAAACAGAACCCAGTACAAGGTCTTTAGGGTCTCTTGCTCTCTAGTGTCTCAAATATCAGTATTTGTGTGGATTTAAGAGATGTCTTTAAAAAGTTAATAGCGGAGCTCCATACGTACGCAGATGTCATAAAGAGTTTGATTTTGTTATCATGTCTGTGCTCACATGCCCACATAGGCGACCCAATGTGAGTGTGCGCTGCTGCCGTTGGCACTGAGTGCAGTTGCACTTTGCAGAAAACTTTCTTGTTTAGACAGTGGTTTTTCTTCTTGATGAGAAATAATTTTTTAGAATCCCATTGAAAAGACAATAAGTTATACACTGGCTGACCAAAAAAAATAAAAAGTCGCATGCTGTAATATTTTCTTGGAGAGCCTTGATCTCAGCACGTAATCTCCATGGCAATCTCCATGGCAAAATACTGAATTTTAAATACGACGAAGCCCAGTCCGTACACATACACACACACACACACACACACAGCTATGGACACCCTTCAACACAGGCATACCTGTCACTTTTTGATGACTTCATGCTACTCGCACACATCTAAGTGGCTAGTGGAAACGTGTCACTTGACACGTCATTATCACTGAGACACTGAGTGAGGATGACGGCTTGTTTTTCGGTGATCTTAAAGCACAAGCATGACGTTAAAGCTTGTTTCACATCCACAAGCATCTGACGTCTGAAAATCTCGGGTCTCGTTTTAGGAGGCTCCTGGCCACTTTTCAGGAGTTGTGATGTTATTTAAGTTGTTGTGCTACTTTTTCCGAGGCCCTGAATACCAGCCCGAGTTGACTCATAGTGCCAGTGGTTGTGGTGGAGTTCCTCTGGACTAACTAAGGCGACAGATAGCCTTTATCTTCAGATTCGTCATCCACCGCAACGGCTGAAAGCAGCCCGGAGACATACGTCACTGAGAAAGGTTGGTTCTGTCGGCTCGATTCAGGCGTCAGCATTCCACAGTTTTGTTTCTATTCCGAGAGGGACGCGCTCTAAAAGGAGCATCGAGCAAACTAAAGCTTTCCAAATTTACTTCTGATTTTATGAGGAGCGTAACCATGAGTGAGTCCCTGCACACTGTGTTTATAAAGCAATACTGGCAGACCAAACCATAAGTCTTATTTCCTGACATGGAGGCATGTTATGACCTCTGTCATTTTGGTCTGCGGTGGAGAACCTTGTGGCCAGTCCCAGTCCTCTCCCTCTCACTCTCTGTAATTCATAATTTACGGCGGGTAGCGGATCGGAAGCAAAGTTCAGTGCCTGCTCCGGATTCAAAAGAAAACATCCTCCGAGAGTGATTTGTGTGTTTAGGATATTACAAATCTTCTACAGAGGTGCCTTTTTATTTTTATTTTATTTATTTATTTTTTAAGCTTGTCATCACTGATTGTACATAGGATACAGAGCTTTTGGGATAAGGGAGTCTCTTAGTCTATAAAAAAACTATGCATTTGCATTTGTGATTGCATGATAACTGTGTGAAATTATAGAGAATAATAATAATAATAATCATCATCATCATCAATCATCATCATAATCATAATAATAATAATAATCATAATAAAAAAATTAATGAATTAAAAAAGTATATTAAAATATACCCAGCATTATATTTTTATTTTTATTATACTTTAATATATATAATTATAAACATAATATGTGTGTATATATATATATATGGAGCAGAGTACACCCTGGACAGCTCACCAGGTCATTGCAGGGCAGAAACACGCTGACGGCAACTCAATGGCCTTCTCTTTACAAATGTCAGCAATGGTTCTTTTACATGCCTCTCACCACAGACAGTGAAAGGCATGGCTGGCCTTTGATAACCCAGTTAGCTGCACTGGGGGGAGTAGTGCCAACTGCCGTGACAATTTGTGATAGTGGGGCTTGAACCCCCGACCTTCGGCTCAGTAATCCAGCACCCTACCACCGGACCACCACTACCTGTTTATCTGACTGTGGGCAAAGGCAGGGTACACATGAACCACTCACCAGACCACTGCAGGGCCAACACACACACAACCATTTACACTCGCACTCACACTTAGGGGTGATTTGGAACAGCCAATTAGTCTACTGTGCATGTTTTTGGACTGTGGGAGGAAACTGGAGTACCCGGAGGAAACCCACACAAGTACGGGGAGAACATGCAAACTCCACACAGAAACACCCAAGCCCAGGAATTGAACCCGGGACCTTCTTGTTGTGAGGTAGTGTAGTGTGGTGGCTACCCTGGGTTTACACCGGGGCGGCATGATGTCCGCGATCTCCTTGATTCAAAAAGCCTGGAGCTCCATGATTTATGAGCACGCTTGGAGCAGGTTGAAGTATAAAAAGGAGGCAGGGTGCATACAAGAGATGAAACTTGAGGGAATCGCGAACAAGATCCCCTATAATGGCGCAACAAGGTCTGTTAAGCTCTACTACACTCTCCTACGATTCCCATGTTCAATCACGATTGCCGACAAATCGTAACACATTTGACAGTCAAAACTTTTGCCACGATCAGCACAATCATCACGATTCAAGATCATCATGATTCAATCCCACGACCCCCCACGCTCATCACAATTCTCTCAGATCGTGGAGACCACAGGCATTGTGTCCAAGTGTAAACCCAGGGTTAGCATTTTCACCTCACAGCAAGATGGTTTTGGGTTCGAATTCTAGGCTCTGTGATAGTGTGTCTGTGTGGAGTTTGCATGTTCTCCCCATGCTTGTGTGGGTTTCCTCCAGGTAATCCGCTTTTATTTTATATTCTGTGTAATTCTGCATGAGCCAGTGCTGTCAGATGTACGATAATTATCATATTTGTACAAAATTTAATAATGAATTCCAATAGGCATTTTAGTGAACCCATAACTAAACCGTGTTTATGATGTGATATCTACATGACTGAGATTGCCCTAACATCAGCTTGACCAACATGCCTACTGCCCACCAGTCAAATCAGCACCTGCTCATCCTGTCCTGCTCATGCCGTTAGCTCGTAAGTCAAACCACCAGGAAAAAAATAGGTGTCATGTAAGCTAGAGATGCTACAGCAGCACACAGCGCAACACTTAGCATTTTAATAGTTTGTCAGCCTGTCAGTTAGTTCAGATAGCGTTAGGTGTAAAGACAAGTTCGGAGGATGGAGCAGAAGCTAGAACTAAATGTATGCGTAGATTTGGGGCTTTGTTTGGAAGGGTAGAAAAAAAAGAGTGATTGTTCAATGAGCTGCAATTGACTCGGATGTGTGAGCTTCTGTATTACATTAATACGGTGCACATGCTATATTTTTACCATTCAATGCAGTATCTTGGCATTTTTACAGGTTGTTTCACTATGTATGATAGTTTTTGGTAAAATATGATCATTTCAAAGTCAAAGATAATGAGATATTATATGAGAGAAAGAGAGAGAGAGAGAGAGAGAGAGAGAGAGAGAGAGAGAGTCAGTTTTGGAAAGCAGAGAAACAAAGAAAAAGAGGCTGAGAAAGAACGCACACCGGAGACACGAAAGTCTTAGAGAAAGACCACACAAGCAGAGCAGTGCTGGAGGAGACCCGGCTGGAAGGAAGGTGACAGGAGGAAAGGAAAGAGAAATGAGAGGTGAGAGAGCTGATATCAGTCAAGCAGACTCATTTCTACATGAACTTGACCCAGCCAAGTTTAAAAATAAACCATTAACAGATGAAGTAGTGCCTTCCCAAGAGTAAGTGGTTCAAACCTAACCATAATTACCCTAAAAGAAAGTTTAGAGGGAGGAGAAATATTCCATTTCAGAAGATTCCACCTTCTGCACATCACTCACTCACTCACTCACTCACTCATTTGCCAAACCGTTTAATCCTACCAGGGTCGTGAGGATGCTGGAGCCGATCTCAACCAACACTGGCTGAAGGCGGTGTACACCCTGAACAGCTCGCCGGACCATTGCAGGGCAACACACACACACACAACCATTCACATTCACAAGTAGGGGCAATTTGGAACAGCCAGTCAGCCTAATGTGCAAGTCTTTGGACTGTGGAAGAAACCGGAGTACCCTAAGGGAGAGCATGGACACTCTACACAGAAATGCCTGGGACTCAAACCCAGGACCTTCTTGCTGTGAGGTGGAAGTGTTTACCACTATGCCACTGTGACGCCCTTTCTATTGTATATCGTTTAGCAAAAATAAATAAATAAACCAACAACCATAACATTAAAACCACTGAAGTGGTGAAGTGAATAATTAACGAGTTATTCTTGGGTCATTTATAACAGGAGAGCTGATGAGGCTCGAAGCAGGAGTTTCCTTTTTTTTGTTTGTTTGTTTGGGTGTAAATTTTTGTATAAAAAAATTGGGCACCATTTTGGCCTAGAGCTATCTTAAATTTTTGCGGAAATGCGGCAGGGGCTGAACCAGTTTTTGTACCCAACCAATCCTGGTACTTTTTTGTCTTCCAGTGTTGCTGCTTGAGGTAGCTTAATACTAAGTTCATTTATTAATATATAAAAAACAGTGGGTAGCCATGGGGGTAGCCATGGCCTTATGGTTAGAGAAGCGGGTTTGGGACCTTAGGGTCTATGGTTTGACTCCCAAACCAGTGGGGAAAATGGGTGGCAGCGGGGGGAGTGAGTTGTGCGTCCTCCTGCTTCCTCCACGTTCATCACTGAAGTGCCCTTGAGCAAGGCACCTAACCCCAACTGCTCTCTAGGCACCACAATGTGTTGCAGCCCACTGCTCCAAATGTGTGTGCTCACTTGGATGGGTTAAACCCAGCGGCAAAATTTCCCTTGCGGTATTAATACGGAATATAAAAATAAGTAAATAAATCATGAGAAGCAATATGGCGGCCACTTCGAAAACTCTCAGTGGTAGTGGAAATAGCCGAGGGAATCACAAATGCCTGTGCACCAGATATAAAAGAAGTACCAGCTCCAATGAACTCGTGGTGCAATTCTGAACATGGTGACCCCCACCATCCAAGGCATAGCTGGTACCACCGCATTGTTATTGTAAACAGACACAAAACCAAGAGAAGATATAGAACACGTGAATAAGAGATACTAAGCCCGTGAGCTGGGGTGGTTACACCAGGAAACCTTTATATTCATCCAAGATGAAGTGATAATGGAAGAAGAAACTCATCGACTCTTCACTAGTAAATGAGCTTATAGAGACCTTTAAAGTCATCTGCTGGGGTTTATGGTTGTTCACTTGTTCAGTTAGAGGTGAAGTATTTGATTATATAACTCAGCTGATTTTTAAGGCCCCTTGAAAGGAACACTCGCGTAAAAAAATGCTGGTGCGTTTTAACTTCAAACAAATCCAGTGTTGTGAGATTAGTTTTGATTATAATTCCCCACCGCAAACTATAACCATTTAATTTGTATATTGGCTCAAAGAACCAAAATTGTATACTAACAAACCAAAGTTAGGCGTTATGTTCCTTAATTACAACAGGAAATGACTCTCATAAAGTCAAACAAGACTGCTACACACTTCATTCAGACTCGTGAATTTGTTCCAAGACATATCTGGATCAAGGCACGTACCACATGAAAGCTAGCATCTTTCTCACACCATTTTAATTAAAACACAGCCTTGGGCTCAGTTGTGTGCAATGTCTCTCTCTCTCTCTCTCTCTCTCTCTCTCTCTTTCTCTCTCACACACACACACACACACACACAATCTTTACAAGAGGAAATTGAAAGAGGACTGTGCAGTGTATAAAACCTGAAGCTGTGTATGGTCTGCAGCCAAGACGACTGATCAGAGGCAGCGAGTTCCTCAGGGATCCAGGGAGCCAAATAGATGCCAGAGAACGGAGATGCCCAGAGATGCTCTTGGACTGTGTGTGCGTGAATGTGTGCGTGAATGTGTGTGTGTGTGTGTGTGTGTGTGTTCAGGGAAGAAGAAAACAGAGAGAGACAACACATAATGCAGCCAGAAGTGTGAAGTCATGGACCCGCATTGGCATGGTAGAAAAGACTCCAGAATGACAAAGAACTGACTGTGTTTCACGAAAAAAAAAACCTACAACAGCAGCCAAAGGATATAAGACTGGCACTGAGTTCTGACACATTTGATCTGAGACAACAGACATACCTGCGTGACTAATAATAAACTCATTGTTATCATAAAAATAGAGCCTAATTTAAAGTGAAGAGATATCCTCGCAAGTAAACGTATTTTGAATAGAAGCTAATTTCGTGAATAATCTCTCTTTATTAGTACACTTGCTTTTATTTCAAGTTTCATCTTATTGTGATGGCAGGTCATTTTACTTCTTTCAAGTATTTGTTTTCCTAGAAAGAAGAGAAGAACCTACTTATAGAATGGCTGATCTGTTATATACTGTAGTAATGAGATACTGAAAAATAGCAAATAACGTTTTTTTATTCAAGCTGGTGTCAACCGTTAGGATTTATTATTATTCATTTCCTTCATTCATTCATTTTCTAAGCCGATTAATCCTAATTAGGGTCGCGGGGAGGCTGGTGCCCATCTCAGTTGACTTTGGGCGATGGTGTCGTACACCCTCTCCAGGCCATCGCAGGGCTAACACTCATACAACCATTCACACTTACAACTCACACCTAGGGGCAATTTGGAACGCCTACTGTGCATGTTTTTGGACTGTGGGAAGAAACCGGAGTACCTGGAGGAAACCCACGCAAGCACAGGGAACTGAACCCACCACCTTCTTGCTGTGAGGTGGACGTGCTAACCACTGCGCCACCATGCTGTCCTATTATTAGTAGTAGTAGTATTAGTATTATTATTAGTGGTATTGTTAGTAGTATTGTAAAGGTTTGGCGAGCTGTTCAGGGTGTACCCCGCCTTTGCCCAGAGTCAGCAGAGATAGGTGCCAGCCTCCTCGCGATATTATAATAATGAACTATTATTATTATTTCTATTATTCATTCATTCATTCATTTTCTGAACCGCTTAATCTTAATTAGGGTCGCGGGAAGGCTGGCGCCCATCTCAGCCGACTCTGGGCGAGGGCAGAGTACACCATGGACAGCTCGCCAGACCATCGCAGGGCTATTATCATCATCATCATCATTATTATTATTATTATTATTGTTATTGTGTGTAAAAGTTCCACTTTTACTTTAAGTTTACGTAAAAAAATTTTTACACCAGTTATAACACCGATAAAAAGTTTTTCTGAAGTTGAAAATGTAAATAAATGTAAATAAGTTTTGCATATTAATGTACTACCTCAGATAATTTATCAGAGCAAACTCTGGGTGAAGGCAGGTTACACCAACACACACACACAGCTATGGATACTCACACTCACACCTAGGGACAATATGTATCAGCCAATGAGTTTTATGTGCATATCTTTAAACTGTGGGAGGAAACCAGAGTATCTGGAGGAAACCTAGGCAGGGGGGCATGCAAACTCCACACAGAAACGCCAAGCTCGGGACTCGAACCCAGGACCTTCTTGCTGTGAAGTGGAAATGCTAAACGCTATGCCACAGTTCCGTCCTCCACCTCAGATCATAATCTCAAAATGTTTTATTTGATAAAAACTGAATGATGTGATTATACTGGGAGGAAACACATCAGTGCAGGAATTGGGTTTGTGACTAATAGGTCAGTGGTTTAATTCTTGTTCCAGTAGGAAAAATGTGTGGCGGCGGAATAAGCAACACCTTCCCTACCTCCACAACTGCACTGCAAAAAAAATTATTTTTATGGGATTAGAACAATATATACAAAAAATGTATAAAAAAATTAATTTTATTGGTTAAGAAAGACAAAAAATGCCATCTACTGGCTAAAATCTTCCGGAGCCATGCACGGCAGATGCTGGTGTATAGACAACTGTTTGGTACTTCTCTCCATCTTGTAGGTACTGCCGCCATTTTTTTCCACCAGCGCTCATTTGTTTATTTGTTGGTTTGTGGGATTATGTAAAAACTACTGAAACGATTTTCACCAAATGTGGTGGAGGGATGGGTTTTTTTCCACAGGATTATGTAAAAACTACTGATCTGATTTTCATTAAACTTAGTGGACCTGGGAAAAACCCATTCGATGCTGAAGGTGCCTATTCGTTATTATGAGGTGTCCAGTAGAGGGGGACATTTCATTATAATTATGTCAAGTTATAATAATCCATTTGTGCCTGGCGGGTATCATGCACTCTGTGAGTGCTCCTGTAGTTTATGAATGTTAACACCGTTTAACCAGAGGTGGGTGGCCTGCACCTTCACCAAGCCCCAATCCCCAACTGTGACTCGGTTCCTTGCTTATTTTCCAAATGCAAGCTTATGAGACTCATTATTCCTCTTCCTGCCCCCCTCTCAGCCCCTTGCCCACTTTTTTTTCTTAGCATTTTTTTTTTAAATTTAAGCAGTGGCTAAACTTCAGCTTGGATCTGCGGCTGAAGTTACAATTTAATTAATGCATTGTATTTCAGCCCACCCCGTGCAGTCCAAAAAAATGCACCAAAGATTTACTGCTGATTTACCTCACACTACAAATGATGCCTATTTGAAAACCAGAAGTATAAAACATCTTTCTTCCCAACTTCACTGTTAAACACTCGCCCCAAGGAGCGTGGCACATTTAATACTGAGCGCTAGCACTCAGAATGATATGTGGCGAATGGCTGGTAAAGGTTTAGAGCCTGCTGAAGTCTGCCAGTTTTCCTCTTGCTCTATAAGGGGTCCGTCCCCCCCCAGCCAAGCCGGGCTTGGGCTGCGATTGGGAAAGTCAGGGAAGGAAGGAGGGTAATGGGTACACAGAGTTTTTCACTCCACACACTCCACACCCCACACATCATGTCCTGCTGAGCAAGGTTTGAAAATATGGAACATATTAAAGCCCTGCAATCTTATGGCTGCCCACCTTGCATACAATTTGTCTCTGTTCCAGGGCATATGAAGCTAGCTGGAAAAGGTTTCTCATGGGAAGTAACCTTGTGTCTAGAGATCACTGGACTAGAAGTAACAATGGGTAAATATTCATTGCTGCTGTGTCTTAAAATTTTGAAATTGGAGTAGTACCGCTGCACCCATTATTACATCTAAACTATGAGATGTTATTGGTTTTCTTTTTCTGTGGTCTTTTGAGGAGGAGTGCCGCCTCCATGTCCTGTCACTTTTACCAAACTCCAGCACAGATCTAATGCCCAGAAGCTGGATTCCTCATTTTTGATTGAGTATTGACTGAAAAAACTCCAGAGAGAAGGCTGGTAGGACATCTCCAAGCTGGCCGCAGCACCTAGCACACTGCCCTCCCATGGATCAAGTCTGCAATTACACTTTACAAGTGCTCAGCCGGCCATTTCACTCAGTGTTTTAAACCAGAGTCGCTGTAAATGCCACTTTTTGTCACATTACAGAGTATTGATGTTGTAATCACTGCTGTTTTTCTGTCTGTATTTTTCTTTCTTTGCCAGTTTGCCTGTGAACAAAATCCTGACCACACCCATGCAAGGATTTTCTCCAAACTTGGTGGGAACACTACCCTTCCTGAGTCCCAGAAATTATTTGATTTTGGAATGTCATGGTCAAAGGTAAAGGTCAGAACAAGGTCAAACCTTTTTTTAGATTGAGCTCTCATACACTGGGCTGGAGGCACTGGTTAGCACGTCTGACTCACAGCAAGAAGGTCCTGGGTTCAAATTTGCATGTTCTCCACGTGCTTCTGGTATCCTCCTGCAGTCCAGAGACATGCAAATTAGGCTAAGTGGCTGTTCCAAATTGCCCTTAGGTGTGAGTGTGAGCGTGAATGGTTGTGTGTGTGTTGGCACTGCGATGGCCTGGCGAACCGTTTACGGTGTACCCTGCCTTCACCCAGTGTCGACTGAGATGGGCGCCAGCCTCCCAGCAGCCCTAATAGTATTAAGCGGCTCGGCAAATGAGGCAGGTTTTGATATGTTGTGCATCCTGAGATACTTTTCTGCTCAATATGGTTGTAAAGAGTGATTATTTGATTTCTCATTCTTATTTGTCTTCCTTAACCCGGCTGCCTGGAAAGTCTCCTCTGACCACTTTCATCAACAACGAATTTGTGCATGAATAAATATCCTTTTCCACCATTGTGCATTAACTTCTAAAGGTCTGTTGTGCATTAAAATCGCAAAGAGAGCGCAGTATCTGGGGGAAAAAGTCAATCAGGCACTAATGTTTGATATTGTTAAATATGAATGTCTCTTGAACTGTTTCTGCATGCGCTAATGCTTAACACTGCTGCCACCTGATTGGCTGGCTGGATAAACTGCAGGAAAGCACAGTTGTACAGGTACAGGTGTTCCTAATAGAGTGGATATTTATTTCTCATTTAAAATAGAAGTTGGTTGCAAACATGTACTGTGAGTCACTTGCCAATATTTGTTACCACAGTTGCGGTTGTTCCCAAAATGATTTTTCTGAAGCCAAACCAGTGTTGTCAAGTGCTGGGATTCTGTTTGTGTACATAGATACAAACACTGTGGGTTCAGTGACCAGCTGGAGAAGTCATGAAAAACAAGTTTCAGTGCTCAGTACTCACGATCTACAGGGATACCTGGGTTCTAACAGGCGCTATCTATCTATCTATCTATCTATCTATCTATCTATCTATCTATCTATCTATCTATCTATCTATCTATCTATCTA
>JBCNYH010000007.1:2732233-2742577 GCA_039654325.1 Tandanus tandanus
AAATGTTAAGTCTAAATGTTAAATCTAAATGTTAAATCTAAATCTTAATGCTAAATCTAAATCTAAATGCTAAATCTAAATCTAAATGTTAAATCTAAATCTAAATGCTAAATCTGAATCTAAATGTTAAATCTAAATCTAAATATTAAATGTTAAATCTAAATGCTAAATCTAAATGCTAAATCTGAATCTAAATGTTAAATCAAAATCTAAATATTAAATGTTAAATCTAAATGCTAAATCTAAATCTAAATGTTAAATCTAAATCTAAATGTTAAATGTTTTATTTAGATTGAGATTTAGCATTTAGTTTGGACAAGCAAACATTTTCTTAACAGTTAAATGTAAGACGTTGTTTTAGATGTGACTCAAACTTAAATGTGTGGGAAAATGAGCTAAATGTGGAAAAAGTGTGTGCTAAAACTTTGCAGTCAAATTTTTCCATGGAGAAAATAAGCTAAATGTGGAAAAAGTGTGTGCGAAAACTTTGCATAAAATTTTTACATTTGACGCCCCATATGCCTGGCCATGTACTGTAGTCCCAAAACATACTAATGTACTAAACCCATTTCCAGAAAAGTTGGGATTTTTTTCCAAACAGCAATAAAAACAAAACTCTGTGACCTTATACATTTGCATGAGCCCTGATTTAACTGACAAAATTGTTTGTTACTTAATATGTGATTTTTAATACTTTTACAGATGAACTAATTTTTTGAGATCTAAAGCTCATAACTGTTGTAGTTTTACAATTGGAATTTTTAGCCATTCTTGCTTGATACACGACTTCAGCTGCTCAACAGACCACGCTCTCTTCTCTTCTTTAGCCAGTTTCATCAACAACCTACAAGTTTTTTTTGCCATACAAATTCAGCTGACTATGACAGAAGGGACTGACGTAGGTTTGGATGAGGTGGATTCGAAAGCTGCGTTCACATATAAACAACATGTTGTATGTCTATCGTAGCAAAAAAAGTCAAACTGCCCAATGTTCATACTGAAATAATTTTAACAATTCCCTAATAAGGAGTACTCATATGTTAAACAACGGGCAATTATAGCACTACTGTTAGAAAAACTATACAATTCTGAACAGATTTTGTACAGACATTGTAAGGTATCGTGCAACAGATCTAGGAAATGGACCTGATGCCGAGACCTACCTATTTTACAGATGGAAAAGTTTTTGAATATGTTAAAAAATTTCATGACAAGGGACCACAACAGCATGTTCTGTCACACAACAAGTGAGTTTCATACCACCCACAGATTCCTAGAAATTTGTCAAATTTTTTCTGTCATGGCAGTGAGAATGGCAATGTTTGCTGAGCAAGCTGAGATACGGACTGACCACAGCACACGGTTCCACTGTCTTTTAGTCCATCTGAGATGAGTTTGGTCCCAGAGAACTCAGTGGCATTTTTTTAAAGAATCAATGTGTGGTTTCTTCCTTATTCTAACTCACTTACCACACTGCTTAACCCTATTAGGGTCTCAGAGAGGCCGGAGTCCATCTCAGCCAACACTGGGTGATGGCAAGGCAAACCTTGAACAGCTCATCAGACCACTGCAGGGCCTGTATGGTTTCTTCCTTGTGTAATACACTTTCTGATTGCATTCTTGGATGCAGTAGACTTTGTTCAGTAACAATTATGAAATTGATGGTTCAGCAGGCTACTTACAGCACAACCAACGTCCATGAGTTTCTTACTTTCACCAGGAATGATCAAAGTTTTGTTTGTAAATGATGATAGTCAATCAGTCAGTCAGTCATCTTCTACCCCTTGGTCCAAGGTCGGGTTGCGGGGACAGCAGCCTAAGCAGTGAGGTCCAGATGTCCCTTTCCTCAGCCACTTCCTCCAGCTTTTCTGGGGGGACACCGAGGCCTTCCTAGAAAAGCAGAGAGACATAGTCCATCCAGCGTGTTCTGGGTCGTCCCTGGGGTTTCTTCCCAGTTAGAAATGCCTGAAACACCACACCAGGTAGGCGTTCGGGAGGCATTCTAATCAGATGCCCAAGCCACCTCAACTGGCACCTCTCAACGCAAAGGAGCAGCGTTTCCACTCCAAACTCTTACGAGTCCGAGCTTCTCACCCTATCTCTGAGGAAGGGGCTCGCCACCCTGCGAAGGAAGCTCATTTCAGCCGCTTGTATCCGCGATCTTGTTCTTTCGAATCACTACTGAAAGCACGTGACGATAGGTGAGGGTTGGAATGTAGATTGACTGGTAAATTGAGAGCTTTGCCTTTCGGCTCAGCTCCCTTTTTACCACAACGGACCGGTACAAGATCCGCTTTACAGCAGAGGCTGCACCGATCCACCTGTCGATCTCCCGCTCCATCCTTCCATCACTCGTGAACAAAACCCCGAGATACTTGAACTCCTCCACAGGAAGGCAGGACCCCATTCCAGACCTGGAGGGTGCATTCCACCCTTTTCTGGCTGATAACCTTGGAGGTGCTGATTCTCATCTCAGCCGCTTCGCACTCATTGTGAATCTCTCCAAAGAGAGCTGGAGGTCCCGGCTTAATGAATCCAAAATTTATTTAATCTCACTTACAAAATGGGGAAAATATTACTGTACTCATGTGCCATATTCTTTAAACACTTTGTTGTATTGTTTTTGAATTTTTTAGTAGTTAATGTGGTCTCCCTGAGTCTCCATGATGTGCCTCAGTCTTCAGCATGTGAAAGTTTGCTGAGCTAGGCTTTTCCCCCCATTTTAAACATACAAAGATATTTGAAAAATGAAAATATTTCTAACTTAAATATCAAAGTACTTAATTTGGGAGAATAATCGTACCTTTGATAAAAATCACATAAAATCATGCCACAAGTTCACAGCAAACTAAGAGTGTGAAATTACTGGTTATCAAACAACCAGCATTTAAGAAGAATTACAGGTTTAATTGGTTACAAGTACTTTACAAAATTGCTTCCAGGTAGAGCCTCATCTGTTTGAATGTTTAACTTTGTGTTTGAGAACCGTAGATGAGAACTGCGTCTTAACTGTTCAGGCTCTCAGGGAAAGTATGTAGCGAGCACCGGGCATTGAGTTTCCCTCTAATAAAACTTTGATCCTTATTTCAAGTCTAAATGCTGTATGTCTCCTTTTACTGGCATCTCCTTAAGCATATGTATTGTATAGACCAAAGCATGTGAACACCTGAGGACAACACCCATATGGGTTCAAATTGTTGCCACAAAGTTGGAAACACATTTTTAGTTGCAGCTGAAGAGAACAATGTAAAAATCAGTGCAATTCCTAAACAGTTAATATAATTGTTTTGTTAAACCCCTTGAATTAAAGCTGAAAGTCTGCACTTCAATCCCAACTTGAGTGCTTAATGTGGCATGCAAAGTATAACTTAAAAATAAAAGTGCTACTTTTCGTCCCGAATGTGTAATACACTGCCCAGCCAAAAAAAGTTACACACACAAATATGTTGTTGTTCCGCCTTGCTTACATTATGTAATCATCATGGCATTATTTCAACAAACTTAAGCCACATAACATTTATTTCCATCCAGTGTCGGGTTCATTTCTCACCGACGTCTTGAATTCATGAGAAAAAAACTGAACCACTCCATAAAGTCTTCTCCAGCACATCCCGAAAACTTTCAATAGGGTTAAGGTCAGGACTCTGGGGTGTCAATACATATGTGAAAATAATTCCTCATGCTCCCTGAACCACTGGCTCATTATTCCAGTCCCCATTTTATATCCGTGCCATCAGGGAAGAAAAAGTCCATTGATGTGGTAATCACAGGTCATCAGCTGACTTCATTTTATTGCCACATTAATGTTGCTGAGCCTCGACCTGACCACCTGGGGCAAAAATGCCATGGTGATTACATGCTGTGATCAAGGTTAAATGCAATACATGAAAATATTAGAGTGTGTGACTTTTTTTTGGCCGGGCAGATGGACTGAAAATCAGAAGTATATAAAAATATAAATAAATAAATAAATTATTCAAACAGCATCTGAAATATTCCTCAGGTTGCACAGTCGTGGGTGGCGCTCAATCAAATGGCACAGAGGGACATAATAAATTATAGTAATGAGTAATAATAACATCATAATAAAATAGTCATTTTCATTACTCAGCTCAGTATACAGTTGGCTACATGTGGTAACTTGTGGTCATGTTTTATGCACTTACTTGTCAAAAAGCATGTGAGCAACCTTGTAATGGAAAAACTTTGACTTTTAGCTACCGTCCAAAAATGGTTGATATTTTCACTCTGCTGAGACTGCTTACTGCCAAATTCTTTGGTCCTCAATTTGATTGCTGATGAGGTCTGATAAGCAGCATCGATCCACCATTTACGATGTTTCTTGTTCATGTCTAATGTCTGCAATACATCTGCCCAAAATTGGCTCCACTCTGACTAGTCTTTTAGGCTAAATGAATTGCGTCTGATCCAGAATATGTGTGTGTTGTGTTTTGACAGCACACTCCTTTTGTGAAGTAACTGGTACTAAAAAGCAACAGCCGGAGAAAGAACTTTTGGAGTTGAGAAAGAGAACTTTTGGAGTTGAGATTTTAGAGAAGGTATGGAAGAAGTCTAGCTCCTCTGTATTTCAAAATTTTGCATTTAGAGTTTAGAATATTTAGAGGAATGATATTTTATTATATTATATTAGTTAGGTACCCTACTCAGTCCATTTGGATTAGGGTTAGGGTTAGGGCTCTCGGACCAGTGGGCTGTAACTGTCGGATTAACGGGCTGTCGGAATATAGGGTTGTAAGCTTTATAGCCACCTTTACAGCCACCACATTTAATAACACCCTGTCATTCTTACAATGTGATTGGAAAAATACAAAGTGCTTCCTGAATCACTCGTGAACCCTGTTGTTTGATGATTACTGCTCTCAGATCTGCACGGGTTACTAGGCTAGTTTGATCAATGGGTGCCATTATGTCTAATGATCTTTAATTGCACTGCAAAAAATTACAGCTTAGCTAAAAGAAATATCCCAGGAACAATCAAATTTATCTGCTATTTCCTTTTAAAAAGCTGAAATTTAATTAAATTCAATTTTATTTTATATGTGTAGCACTTTTTACAGTTGACATTGTTGCGAAGCAGCTTTACATAATAGACAAATTTGGTTAAAAAAATGTAAACTTTTCTCTTTTAAATCCTAATGAGCAAGTCCGTGGAAATGATGGGGAAAAAACTCTCCCAGACAACACGAGGAAGAAACCAGACTTAAAAGGGAAACCCATCATCATTTGGGTGAAACCAGATGAAAGTACAAACCTTGTAGTAGTCACCCGGCTGGTCTGGGAACTCCTCGCTGTCCCCCCGGAAGAACTGGAAGAAGTGGCTGGGGAAAGGGATGTCTGGACCTCACTGCTTAGGCTGCTGCCCCCACGACCTGACCCCAGATCAAGCGGAAGAAGATGATGATGAAGATGACCATGTAGCAGGAAATTCACTATAGTTTATCATGAAGTCTAGTTAGTTATCTTATAACTGTAATGATAATTGTAGCCCTGAATCATTTTAGTAAAAGAGTTTATATCACCAGCAGTGAAAAATCATCTTCTCAGTTTCTGAGTGTATATTTAGGTCCATATGGATCATCATCAGCAGGAGAGAGAGAACTCAAAAAAGCAGTAGTTTATCAGGATGGATCAAAATGTTCAGGGAGCAGAAGGATCAAGATCACTCGTCTCTCAGAAGTAGCATGTGTACCTCGACAAAAACACAGAGCGATGAGGGATATTAAGTAAGCTTGTAAAGTAATGGATAAAAAAGTGCTTATCAGTGCAGATTTCAAGCAGGGACTGCAGCAAGACCATGACAGAAATAATCCAAACATTATAAATATCCAAATATCCAAACATCATAAATATTAGCCAGAATTACTTCACGGTAGATGACAGTAGTCAATTTTCTGCCTTCTGCAGGTCAATCAGCATTATCCTGTAAGTGTTCCAGGCACTTTTGTTGGAATGCATGAGAGCCAGGGAGCCACTTTGAGACCCGGGAGGGCATGGCTTCCATTCCCGGAAGATTTGGCCATGTTAAAAATTGCCATGGGTCAAGTCAACCTCGCCATTTTTTTTTTCAACTGGCTACTATGTCTTAATTTGCATATTTCCTCCATCCATATTCGTGACATATTGCCTCGGAAATCTCCTGCCATTGCCATAGTAGTCCTAGCCATGTTTATCATGTCAATGATACAAGTATTTGTAACCTTAGTGTTAGGCTACTCAAAGGTAAATTAGAAAAGTCATTTTGTCTTTTCTTTGGAGTGCTTCCTCAAGTAAATGTTGTTTTCTTTGCTAGCATACTATAATAATGCATTTAAGCCAGAGCTGTGTGGTCCTGCGGAGTCCATAGAGGTATATAGATAAATAGGTTTAATAAGCTTATATTTGGTTTATTTTGCTAATATGTAGTGTTGAAGAGTTGAATCCACACAGAGGTGCACTTCTTGAGGTTTTTGGGAAACTGTCAGTCAGTAAAAGCAGTACTGGGACACACACTGAAGCAGACCCCCACTAAGGCCTGTGGCTGCCAAACTCTTAAAGCAGATATGGTCTGAATTCTGGATTGTGAAACTGAAATTTATCATCCCTGTAAAAGAGGAGGTTGTTTTGGACATCTGTAAAGGTTTGATATGAATCCAGTCTCAATAGACCGAGCATGCCAGTAGCTTGTGGATGGTCTATCCCCACAGGCCACACTGATTTCCAGTTCTCAGAGAATATTTCATTCTGCATGAACAGCTCTCTTTTGCAGTTCTTGTAAACGCCCTCAGATTCAGAAAGAGGGTGAAGTTTTTAATGTGTTTAAAGTCAAAATCAAAGCAGTGAGGAACGAGTGTACAGTAAAGACCAGAGGCAGGTTTTCCTGGAATGATGCTGTAACTATGGTTTGAAAGGGAAGTCCTGGTATTCTGGTTACAATGAGTGCATTTCATTATTGTCCTCTGAAATCAACCCCATTTAATTTTGCTGGATTTTATCAGGTTCTTTATAAAATTCTTTCAGGCAGTTTTCTGAAAATGTCCAGCATAGCTTACAGCTCAAGATATGTTTAAAATTTCTGGTATTAAATCAGCAATTCTGCATTTGAAGCTCGCGGCGGACTGTTCCTTTCTGTTTGGAGTTTGTATATTCTCCCCATGTCTCCATTGGCTTCCTCCAGGTGCTACAATTTCCTCCAACAGTCCTCCAACATTGCGGATTAGGTCATCTGGCTACTCCACATAGGTGTGAATGTGAGTGTGAATGGCTGTTCGTCTGTATTTAAAGTCTAGGTCTCGCACAGCCAGAATTACTTTTATGTCATAAAAGCTTTTTAGCCTTCCAGGGGTCAAATGCCATGAAACCAAGTGTTCCGGGCACTTCTATCGAAATACATCAGAGCCAGGGAGCTACCTTGCTTTCCAGGAGGGCATGGCTTCAATTCACTAAAACTTTGGTCATGTTAAAATTAGCCATGGATCAAGTGCCAGATCAGTTCAACCACTGCAAACATGAAGGCATCTGTAAGGCAAATATGGCCTATTGGATGTTTCTGTAAGTCTTCCTGGAGGTAAATATGTATGTGGAACAGAGAGAGCCACATATGCATCACAGTTACTGTCAGTAGACATGATGGCTAAGATGTATGCAGTGTAGGCATTCATGTTTCTCAGCCAAGTAAATATTTCATTCATTCATTTTCTAAACTGCTTAATCCTAATTAGGGTCGCGCCGACGGGGTACACCCTGAACAGTTTGCCAGGCCATTGCAGGGCCAACACACACATACAACCATTCACACTCACTCTCACACCTAGGGGCAATTTGGAACAGCTAATTGACCTACTGTGCATGTTCTTGTACTGTGGGATGAAACCGTGGTACCCGGAGGAAACCATATGGGGATAACATGCAAACTCCACACAAAAACGCCCTGAGCCCTATAATCAAAGCCGGGACCTTCGTGCTGTGAGGCGAACGTGTTAACCACTGCGCCACCATGCCACCCTCCACTCGTTCATTAATTTACTAAACTGCTTAATCCTACTAAGGTCGCAGATCCCACCTGACTCTTGGTGAAGGTGGGACAACACACACAACCATTCACACTCCCAAATAGAGGCTATTAGGAACTGGCAATTAGCCTACTGTGCATGTTTTTGGACTGTGGGAGGAAACCGGACTACCGGGAGGAAATCCACAAAAGCATGGGCCAGATGTGCTAACCACTATGCCACCATGCCACCCAGTGTGTATTTCTTTCACCCTTATTTTGTGTGAGATCGCCTCCAATATCTACCAGAATGGTAATCCCAGCCAAGGTGCTCACATGTCAACTGACTTGTGTAAGATCTATGCTTTAGCCTTGTGACAGTTTGGTTACCTGTTCAGGGTGTACCTCACCTTTTACCCAAATTCTGTTGGGATTGGCTCCAGATGAAGCTCTCCTGTGAACCCTAATAGAAAACCAGTATAGATAATGGATGGGTGGTTGGCTGGCTGAATTGATTGCACCATTCATCACATCATAGATAGAGCAAATCTAATGTAACACTGTGTTTTGTGTCTGGGCCTTTAGTATATTCAATGCAATTAGTATGAGTAACAGTGTGAGATGAAAAGTATAACAGAACTGTTCTGGCTTTGACATTTGAGCTTAATGCTATGGAGCAATGTAATAAGGTTGACTTATTCATCAAGGAGTCTCGGCAGGCTGTTCACAGCAAATCCACACGCAAATTAAAATGAACTTCCTCTGATATTGCAGCACTTTAACCGAATTTGGACACATGCTACAAGCTACAGTGAGTCTCTCAACCTGATGAAATTATTATAGGCTGTGAGCCAGGCCTCAAAACTTCACTTTCATCAAACCCTAATGCAGAACTACATATTTTTTTTGTATTCACATCTAAAATAATTTTGTTTGCACACTTAAAAAAAGAATTAAATGACTTGCAGTTTGTACAGGTGATGTCAGGACAGCTATGTTTATGTATATGTATGATACATCAAGAGAAAGCAGGCCAATCAGATTACTTACACTACAGTGGAAAGAAACAACCAAAGCCGAAACACTATTAAATGTGAACAAAACAACATCAGAAAAACACCTTTAATTTTTTTTTTTTTTATCCATCTGACTTCCAAGAAGGATTAATAGACCAGATGGCCAAAACCTTTTGGACACCCAACCATCACACCCATATGTGCTTGTTGAACGTCTCAGTCCTGATTTCATCCCACACCAGCAGTATAATTAACTCCATTCTCCTAGAAAGACTTTCCAGTAGATTTGTGTTCCTTCCACCACAAGTGCTTTAGTGAGGTTAGGCACTGATGTTGAGAGAAAAGGTTTGGGGTGCAGTTCATCCCAAATATTGAGTTGGTTGGTCAGGGTTCTCTTCAGGACACCCAAGCTCTTTACATTTTAACTTTGGAAAACCATGTCTTCATGGAGCATGCTTGGTGGACAGGTGCACTGTCATGCTAAAACAGGTTTAGGCATCTTAACTCCATTTATTCATTCATGAATTCATTTGCCAAACTACTTAATCCTACTAGGGTCTTGCTTTTACCCGACTCTGGGTGAAGGCAGGGTCCTCGCCGAATCCAGGACTCGAACCCAGGACCTTCTTGCTGTGAAGCGGATGTGTTAATCACTACATTATGTATCTAACTTTATATAGGATTTGCTACACAGGAACGGTGATCTGATTGGTTTACTAGTCACAATTTCCTCCAGGATCAGTAAAATATTCTGATACCACAGTCATGTGGATTGCACATAGCCACTGTCATGCTTTTAAAAAATATATATCTTGTTTAGCTTGTTTTTTCTTATGTTCCTGTGTTGTATATACTAAAACAATTCTTTTCTTTAGGCTCAATGAATATCCCGCCTTAACTTATATAGTACTTACTTACTTAGTATATAAACTCTTCCCATCATACATAGTTTCCATTAGGACAGCATGAAGGCGAGCATGTACTTCCTCAAAGACATGTTGAGCCCACTAACTGCATCTTTTCAAATTGGCAGCATAACACACACAAATTGGAAAGAATTTTTGCTCTCTTCTGCATACATAAGCTGACAGACACCCACGATTGGCTAGATTTCCGTGATTGGCAGGGAAGTCAGTTATACCACTCCCACTCACAGACTCCTGGCCGTTAATGATTTTTACTCTAAACTCCTGGGGCCTCATGTACAAAGACTTGCGTGGAATTCTTACTGAAAAATGGCGTACGCTTAAATCCAGAAAACATCGTATGCACAAAAAAATCCAGATGTATGAATCTGTGCGTACGCATGAATCCAAGCACATTTCCTTTGAACATCCGAAT
>JBCNYH010000007.1:2763938-2782317 GCA_039654325.1 Tandanus tandanus
CTCTCTCTATATATATATATATATATATATATATAGAGAGAGAGAGAGAGAGAGAGAGAGAGAGAGAGAGAGACAAATTCACTAACTTGACTGCCATGACCTTGAAAAAATGTCAAGGGCACCTATATACATATCCAACTGACACCTTTCTGAGGGAAACCCATCTACCAAATTTTGTGATCCTATGTCATTTTCTTTCCAAAGTTATCGCACTAACAAGTTGTATGGATGGACAGATAGATGAATGGACAGAACCCATTTCTCTCGCCGTCACCGTCACAGTCTGGCAGAGGTACCATGTACCTTGCACTCTATAAGTGCCCCTCTAGTTAATACATAGATGCAAGATGTTTGAGTTTCTTCTTTGTTCGTTATGAATGACTGTGCAATGTTTTGTTTTCTGGATAAATCTGGCAAAGCTTTGGAAAACTCCTTCAGTCTGGCAAAAATACATTTTGCAACTGATATATGGATTCTATGATTTTAAGTGTTTGTGTATTATGTGCACTGTATGTTATAGTTTTTAATGTAAATTGAGATACAGCATATGCAAGTCTCCTAAATCTATGTTGTACTTCAGGTCATTTATTCCTCATTTACAGAACCACTTAAACCTACTAGGGTCTCGGGTAGGCTGGAGCCTATTTCAGCTGACTTTGGGTGAAGGTGTTGTACACCCTGAACAGCTCACTAGCCCATCGCAGGGCCAACACACATAACCATTTACACTCACACTTAGGAGCTATTTAGATAATAGCCAATTAGCCTAACGTGCACCTCTTTGGGCTGTAGGAGGAAACCAGGCATGGATAGAACATGCAAACTCTACACAGAAACGCCCTCGCCGAGGTCTGGACTCGAACCTAGGACCTTCTTGCTGCAAGGCGGACATGCCAACCACTACACCAGGGAGCCACTTCAGGTTATTGTAAAAAATAATAAACAAAAAGGGTTTAAAAGTTTGTCAGATGATATAGGCATTAAATATTAAGACGAAGAAGCTGCTCATGTTCTGGGAGCCATTCTCCTGGAGAAGTGTGTGGGTTGGCACTGACACACATAAATGAGCAACATAAAAGTAGGCTTTTAGCAGCACTGCACTGGAAAACTCATTATAAGAGAGACAAGAAAAAAATGGCATGTGTCTGGGGAGCCGTAATATCAACCCAGTGCACTGACCTCCACCACTAAAAAGCCCAGGGTTTGAGTTTCATTGCAGTTTGGCGTTGGTTATGAAGTAAAAAAAAACAAAAAAAAAAACATGAAGAACCTAAGTACTGTTATCATTTCAGCCATTCTTTAACTACTTACTTATTGATAATGCACACATGATGTAAGGGTTGTATTCTAACTGAAAAACCAACAGAAAGTGCACAGGGACATTCCAGGACCGATAACTGGTACATTAGTACTGAAGAATGGTGTAGGTAGTCATGGGAGATTCAGATAATCAAGTCATCCAAGATCTTTATTAATAGTAGTAAAGTAGGGTATGCATGAGAGATAAATGGGGCGACACACTAGTGTAGCAGTTTCTGTGCAGTTTGCCTGTTCTCCAAGTCCTTGCATGGGTTTCCTCTGGGTGCCCAAGTTTCCTGCAACAATTCAGAGACATGCACATTAGGCTAATTGGCTGCTCCTAATCTGCTAAATGCTGCGTGTTGGCCCTGCAATGGACTGGCGAGCTGGGCTGGTTTCGCCCAGAGTTGGCTGAGATAGGCTCCAGCCTCCCCACAACCCTACTAGGGTTAAGCGGTTTAGCAAATGAATGAATGAATGAATGAATGAATGAATGAGAGAAAAAAGGTGAGAAAAAGATCTGCATTATAAAAAAAAGAAAGAAAGAAGAAGCATGTTCTCTGAGTCTGCGCTTAACCTCAGCTGCAGGATTTAAAAAAATTATGACTCTGCTGTAAACGGAAGACTGGAGAATAATAAGTCACTGTTTGCTGTTTATGTGCCTTTTACTATGTCTTGTAATACTTTTGGATTTATTTATTTATTTATTATTTTTCTTCCCAAAGGAGGCGCACTGAAGCTGGAGGTGATATTGGAAACTTCCGTGGCTGTAACCACGCATCTGTGAATTTTTCGGGTTTGTTGCTCATAATGCTGCACTGTTCTCATCGTAATATCATAATGATGTCACTGATACTGTATGTTGTGATGAATTGTTCAAGCGGCAGCCCGACCCACAACGCACACGTTTATACGAGCTTCTCCTCAGACAGGAAGGAGCCCCTGGTCCACAGACACGTGAATGTGGTTGCTGTGTAGATAAAAGGACACAGGAGACGCAGCCATGTTGCGTCTGTCAATAAGTATGCATTCTGCGAAATGTCCCAGACTTCTGCCATTTTTGACGTACTGCTCCTCTCCTCATCCCTGCTGGCAGACAGACAGACAGGAAGCAGTCCGTGCCGGAGCTGTTTTACCCATCAGCCCCATCACAATGTGCTCTTGTCTCCAAATCCAGAAGCTATTAAAACCTAATCTAAAAAGGTCTATGGGATATAAATAGACCAGAGCATTTCTGCTTACTCTTTAAGCTTTATTTAGATTTCTTTTCACATGACGTCTGCAATTCGAAAAACAAAAAAGTAAAACGTGATGCTGTGGTACACTGTGGGGAGCGTTTTATGGCTTTTGGCTCACAGCACTGAGTTCTCTAAACCTCCTTTATCCTGATATGATGGATATCGGTGCCCTTGCAAAGGAACAAACCTTGTTTACTATGGAGGTTTATAGAGAGTGTGAGAAAACTTTGCTCTCTTGGTCAGGTTGTTGATAAAGCGGAGGATGTTTCACCGAGGACCATGTGACCAGTGCGACGTGCTGAGCGACTGCAGGGTCTCTGAGTACATGAGACCAAAAATTGCAGAAGTGTGTGTTCGATCTAGGCTTGTTTATGGCACTCAAGCGTGGTTCCCGAATATGAGACAAATAATCAAACTTGAAGTCTGCTGGACACAGTGCTTACGTAGCATGGTGAAAGGTGGTTGTTGACGGAAGGCCTGCGATGAAGAGGATGAAGCCTTTCACTTTGTCTACTCAAATGAAGATATCTTGACAATAACAAAGACTTAAATGGATTGCTCATGTTTGTAGGGATCAAAAAAGGCTCTATTTGCATTGCGGTTAAGAAAGTCAGATCATCTGCTGGGAATTACGCCTAAACAGGCAAAAAAGGCCACCCAGTCCAAACCCCGAGTTCCACAGGCCCATTGATGTTTGTTTTGGCCCACCCCTACAGTGACTAAGATCCACTACTGGGGAAGTAAACTGTACTGTACATGCACAATACATGAAGATTCAATGGAAGATTTGGAAAGTAAAAATAATAAATAATTATGCACTGAAGGTGAGGTAATAGTGATAGAGGTGAATAGTCGGTGACACAGATGTCAATTCAGCAACAGCCACCAAGCCTGAGGCGTATTTTAAATTGATTTAGTATTTACTACACGTAAACATAAGCAAAATAAAGCACACTAAAATTAGATTTTTTTAATAGTTTTTTTCTTACATATTTTTTTTTTACCATGACAGACTCATTAGGTGAGCATTGTGCACTCTAAGCGAAGCTAAGCGGTCACTAGGCTAAAAGCTGACCCTAGCCATTTCGATAATTAGAAAGTTATTACACCAAAAACAACAAAATTTGGAATTATTTAATAGAAAGAAAATACACTTTGAGGCAAAAAAATTATCATCTGTAGAGCAGATTTTCTCACTTGTTTACTTCGGGACTTGCATGACTGCATACTGTATTGTACCTGTAGTTGTCTGTCACTTTTGGTTCTAACTAGGAGCTGGTTATGAGGATTGTGATGGGCTAAAGATGACCAAATAAGGACAAATTAAAAATAATAATAATAATTAAACACCAGGACATGTTAGTTTAAATTTCAAATCAAACATTTCAATCTTTTCATGACTTTATCTTTACATAGAAGAAGAATATCTACAGTAATTCTAATTTCTCCCTTTTCCTCCAACACCCTGCTGCAGCAACGAACTGTGAGAAGCTAATGGTGGTACAGGCCTCATAAATGATACTTTTCATTCTTGCTCATTATCTGACCTGTGACTAATGAAGATGCCACATACTCAAAGTGGCCGTGAAATTCAAGCATTATCCACTCAAGATAATGATTTGTTATCCTGAGATACAGGACCAATCAGATTGTGCTGATCTTGTGCAGTATATACTAAACCATATTAGCCCCACATCACACTCAGACGAAGACGGAACTGCTTCATTTATCGCAGCAGGGCGTGGTCAAAATGGAAAACTATGCAGTTCTCAAGTTTAGACTAGGTGGCACGTTGGTGTAGTGGTTAGCCTATCCACCCCACAGCAAGAAGGTTCTGGGTTTGAGTCCTGGGCTTGACAAGGGCATTTCTGTGTGGAGTTTGCAAGGGTTTCCTCCAGGTACTTCGGTTTCCTCCCACAGTCCAAAGATATGCATTCATTCATTTTCTTAGCTGCTTAATCCTAATTAGTGTTACAGTGGCACCCACCTCATCCCACTCTGGGCGAGGGCAGGGTACACCCTGAACAGCTCACCAGGCCATTGCAGGCACAACACACATGCAACCATTCACCCTCACACTCACATCTAGGGGCAATTTGGAACCGCCAATCAGCCTACTGTGCATGTTTTTGGACTATTGAAGGAAACCGGAGTAGCCAGAGGAAATCCACACAGGCTCGGCGAGAACATGCAAACTCCACACAGAAACGCCCCGAGACCAGGAATCAAACCATGGACCTCTTGCTGTGGGACGAACGTCCTAACCACTGCGCCACCGTGCCACCCAAAGGTATGCACTTTAGGCTAACTGCCTGTCCCAAATTGTCCCTAGGTGTGAGTGTGAGAGTGAATGGTTACATGTGTTGCTCTGCAATGGACTGGTAAGCTGTACAGGTTGTACAACACCTTCGCCCAGAGTTGGCTGAGAAAGTCTCCAGCCTCCCTGTGACTCTAGTAGGATTAATCAGTTCAGCATACCAGGTCCTGATGTGTCTATCATGTTGCACTTATTTCTTACCATGCACATAATCATACACACCACATCCTATGCATTCTTACTACTTTCTTACAACGACCAATCAGATCCACCACAAGCTTACCGTGTTCTCACTGTATCTGTTCAGTCCTTATAATTAATAAATAAATACCTTTTTTTTCAATCTGCAAGTTTTCTTGTGAGGGGCAGTGGTGGCCCAGTGGTAGGGTGCTGGATTACTGATCCCAAAGTCGGGGGTTCAAGCCCCTCTGTCAACAGGTTGTCACTGCTGTCCCCCCCAGTGCAGCTAACTGGGTTATCAAAGGCTGGCCATGTCCCTCACTGTCTATGGCGAGATGCATGTAAAAGAACCATTGCTGAATTTCGTAAAGAGTAGGCTGCATAGCCATCAGCGTGTTTCTGCCCTGTGATGGCCTGGCGAGCTGTCCAGGGTGTACCCTGCCCTCGCCCAGAGTTGGCTGAGATGTGCGCCAGCCTCCCCGCGACCCTAATTAGGATTAAGTGGTTCAGAAAATGAATGAATGAAGTTTTCTTGTGTCCACATGCACATTCACCAAGTCCATGCCACACTTGTACTACACCTAGTGTAAAGAATTGTGTTTATTCTCCATCACAGTTCCAGAGACACATAAAATCTCCAAAAAGACACACTTGTTGTGTTTGCTCATGGTGGCTCAACACATTACTATGTAACTATGTTCTTTTTTTTTTCCAAGTTAATTTAATTCTTTCCATGAAATTCCCTGAAATAATTCATGCAGTTAGTGCAAAACTGTGGCTGATCCTACATGAGTCAAGAAAGAACAGGATGAATTAAAAGATTTGTTTACGTTTGGACATCATGAGTCAAGATTCAAAGCAACACCTCAGCTGGCTTGAATCAAACACGTAGTCTTGTGGTCTAAAAACAAATTTATTCAGCTGTTTAATCCGGAGCTGAATTCAGATTTACAGCTCAATAAAAATGAGGTGCACATAAAAGTGCATGTGTATTTTTTACCAGGAAGTTTGCACCTTCTGTTCCTGTATTAAACAACACTTTTGGCTTGAAATTAAAGCTCAGGAAGTACTTTTTCCATTCTCTTTGTCTTTGCAGAAAAATAAATAAATAATTTTTATTTTATTTTTTAAAACTTGAATGTGTTACAGTCAGACTCCCAGAGACAAGAACTTCAATGAAAACGTAAGTTAAATTACACAAAAATCAGACAACGTAACACAGTAAACAAACAAAACGGGCTCCGTGAGCCACAACAAACACTATGAACTGATATGTAAATCAACAAGTAACGAGGGGCAAACAAAACCAAAACAGAATCAGGAAGTGGATACTACATGAGAGATAAGGAAAAAGAAAGGCAAAAAAAACATACAGGAGTTAGCTTACAGAACACAATGGAGACTAAAGATGAATGAAAATTGTTGAACAGACTAGAGAGGGAACCCAATCGGCACAGAACAGGTGGGTACGTGAAAAGAGTCTGACGATCGTGAGAGTTGCAGGTTTGTGTGTCACTTCAACGAGGCCAGACACTGACTGGAGTTTGGCAGAGGTATTTAAAGAGGAACTTGATGGTGATTGATGGGTGCAGGGAATCAAGGTGAAGGTGTTCATCATTAAAACTCAGGAGATTGGGAGCAATGTGCATGAGAGTTGGGGAGAGAGTCCGGTGTGGGTGTGACAGTACCCCTTCTCCAGGCACCACTCCAGGGCTCAGGTGATGTCGACGTTGTGGACAAGTTCGGGGCGCTGGTCGACTGGCGTGCTGGTGATGGAAGTCCTCCAGCAAGACAGGATCCAGGACATCATTACGAGGGATCCACAAACAGTCCTCTGGGCCATAGCCTTCCCAGTCGATCAGGTACTCAAGCCTCCCACGGCGCTGACAACAATCCAGGATGCCCCGGATGGCATAGAAGGGACCCTCGTCTGTGCCCAGTGGTGGAGGGGGTTCGACTGACTCACCTGACTATGTAGACAGGGAAACCAGAGGTGAACGATGTGGTTTAAACAAAGAAACATGGAAAACTGGGTGAACCCTGTATGTGGGTGCATCCTCTCCACCGAGCGCCAAACAGAAAGTGACAGGATTAATTTGTGTAATAATGGTGAAGGAACCAGCAAAATGGGGACTTAGCTTTTTACACATTGAATGGAGCCAAAGGTCTCGGGTTGAGAGCCACACCTTATCCCCAACCTTGTACTGATGTTGCTTGGAGCGACATAATTCAGCCGCAGTTGCCCCTCTGGGGATGGTACGTTGTAGGTGTCAGTGTGCCTTGCTCCAGACCCTCTCGCTCTCCCGGAACCATTGGTCCACACCTGGAATGTCAGAGTTCCATGGGAACAGGGGAGGCTGGTGGCTGAGTACGCACTGGAAGGGGGTAAGCCATGTGGATGCCTGTCGAAGGGAATTTTGTGCATATTTGGCCCATGGCAGGAACTGGCTCCAGGAAGTCTGGAGGCGGTAGCAGAAGGTTCTGAGGAAGCATCCTATTTCCTGAATTTCCCTCTTTGTCTGCCCATTTGTCTGGGAATGATAACCAGACAAAAGGCTAACGGTCACACCTAGGAGTTCAAAGAATGCCTGGGAGATGTACTGAGGGTCCCTGTCCAAGATAACATCCTCCGGCATCCCAAAATTGTGGAAGACATGCTCGAACAGGGCTTGAGCAGTCTCTGAAACCGTAGGAAGAGACTGAAGAGGGATTAGTTTACAGGCTTTGGAGAAACGGTCAACTACAACAAGGATACATGTGTTACCTCGTGAGGAGGGGAGGTCAGTCATAAAGTCTACTCCCAGGTGTGACCAGGGTTGATGAGGAACAGGCAGAAGGAGGAGGTTCCCAGCCGGGAGGTGTTGAGGTGTTTTGGCCATGGCACCCTTTGTGCACACGGCCACGAACCTTCTGGCCATGGTGGACATTCCGTGCCACCAGTACGGCTCCTGAAGGAGTGAGAGGGTCGTGTTGGCCACAGGGTGACCAGTGCCTGGAATAGAGTGCACTGCCTTCAACAGGGGAAGTATAAGGTCCTGGGAAATATACTGGTGACCAGACGGCGTGTCTGGTGGGGCAGGGTCTGACTCTAAAGAGGTTCGGATCTGTTCCTCCAGGGCCCACTGGATGGTGTTGACAAACACATGTGGCGGAAGTAGGGTTTCTGGCTGGTCTGAGGCTTTGTCCAATTCATGGATATGGAAGAGAGCGTCCACTTTTATGTTCTTGGATCCAGGGTGATATTTAATGGAGAAGTCAAATCTAGTGAAAAATAAGGCCCAGCGTGCTTGGCGGGGATTTAGTCGTTTATCCTCATGCATATAACGTAAGTTCTTATGGTCTGAGTTTACCTGATAGGGAACCGGGCGCCCTCTAGCCAGGGCCACCATTCCTCTAGTGCTAACTTTATGGCCAAGAGCTCATGGTTTCCCACATCATAATTTTGCTCCGCCTGGCTAATTCTCCTAGAGAAGGCACATGGTAAAAGTCGCTGGTTCTTTCCTTGCTGCTTCTGAGACAATACCACCCTCACACTGCATGGTGAGGCATCTACTTCTACGACTAAGGGCTTGTCAGGGTCTGGATGCTGTAAGACAGGAGCTGTGAGAAATGCCTCCTTGAGGTGCTGAAAAGCATGTTTAGCCAGTTCTGTCCAAACCAGGGTCTTGGGCTTGCTATGGAGTAGGCTGGTTAAGGGGGCAGTCAATTCATTAAAGTTCATAATAAAATGTCAATAAAAAATTGCAAAACCCAAGAATCTCTACAAAGGCATCACAAGATATTCATAGTGGCCGGTGGGAGTAATAAACGCTGTCTTCCACTCATCTCCTTCGCGGATTCGAACCAGGTTATAGGCGCTATGGAGATCTAGCTTTGTGAACACTTTCGCCCCACGTAGTTGTTTCAGGGCTGCTGGCACAAGAGGCAGTGGATAACGGAATTTTATGGTAATGCTATTGAGGGTGCGGTAATCAATGCAGGGACGGAGACCTCCATCTTTCTTAGTAACAAAGAAAAAACCGCAGGCAGCAGTGGATGTTGATGGTCGAATATAGCCTTGTTGCAGGGCTCCCTCCACATACTCCTCCACGACTTTATGCTCTGGCACTTGGAACCAGCTCTGTTGCACAACCCCAAGGACGATGAGGTGGCAGTTCTGCAGCTAGACATGGACTGAAGACATCGCTGTAGTCTGTGTACTCTGATGGGATAGGTACGACTACTTGAGTACCTGGACTCTCAATGGAGGTGGCACCTAGGTCAATATGCTTTCTAACAGGAAGCAGGGGTATCAGGGGGAAACAGTGAGAAAAACAGGCATCTCCAAAGTAAAGACACAGTCCCTCAGTTCTCAGACGATGTCTTTTTGCAGGGGTGAGTCGGACAGCATCCACTTGCCTCGGCTCTGGTGTATCAAGCTGAGGCATGGAGAAGGATGGCCGATGTAGCTCAGCTAACCATCCTCTCTGTCGATGTGCAATGCGGATGGCTAGCTGAATTAATTTTTCCAGTCCCAGTGAGTCATCGTATGGAGAGAGCTGCAGCGGGAGTGATGGTTCTAAGCCCTGGCCGAAATGGGTTACTAAGTCTGCTTTGTTCCACCTGCTGAGCCAAGCATGCATTCGGGACTGAAGCGCGTAGTCCTTTATGTCAATTTTCCCCTGGCGGAGACAATGTAACCTCTCCCGGTTGGTTGTGTCCCCATCTGGTAGACTGAAAGGATTCACCAGAGTAGTGTGCTGGGTTGACTATGGGACCAGAGGGGCTTACCACTGGAACAGCATTCAGAGGCAGCATTGGAGAAGACTCCGGCAGTGTTAGGTCCTCAACTAGTGCTGAAAATTCTGTAACAGTCAGACTTCCAGAGACCAGAACTTCACTGAAAGCGTAAGTTTAATTACACAAAAGGCACTGGATCAAATTCGACAACATAACACAGTAAACAAACAAAACAGGCTCCGTGAGCCACAACAAACACTACGAACTGATATGTAAATGAACAAACCACGAAGGGCAAACAAAACCAAAACAGAATGTAGGAACGAAACCAGGAAGTGGATACTACACAAGAAATAAGGAAAACGAGAGCCAAAAAAAAAAAAAAAAATACAGGAGTTAACTTATGGAACATGATGGAGACTGGAGATGAATGAAAATCACTGAACAGACTAGAGTGTTAGGGTTGACAGGGGGAAAAGGATCCACACGCAGACAGAGGTGGTGGAGAGCAAAATATTTCATAGGTAGGCAGACAATCCAAAATGGCCGGCAAACTCATGGTCAGAAAACAGGCAATGGTCAGAGATCTCTCCAAGAAGTATAAAACAGAGTATGAGGCACAGGTATCGAAAAATCACAAAAAGCTAGCAAGAATGGTCTAGGAACAGGCAAGGTCAAAAACTACTAGGCAGAGCTATACAAACGCTGAAAAGGCACAGGAGAAAACTCTGGCATGATCTGGCAGTGCTTGTGGGGAAATGAAGGGCTTATATAGACAGACAGTGAGGCAGGCAACGAGACACAGGTGAGCACAATAATGAGTCTGTGGAAAGCCAAAGAGAACAAACAAAAGCACATAATACTAGAACACAAAACTCACTAGCAGGAGTACTAACAAGAGAGGGAACCCAATCGGCACAGAACAGGTGGGTGAGTGAAAAGAGTCTGTTTAATATATATATACACAGTGTAGGAGTCATCAATAAAGTTATGTTTATGTCAACTGAGGATGAAAAAGCCTGTGAAGGATTGAACGGTCTGCTGTAGAGATCTCTTCTGAAATTTGATGCTTTTTATACGCATGTTATTAATAGCCAACGTTCATTAGCTGAACCACTTAATTCTATTAGGGTCGCAGGGAGGTCTCAGCCAACACAGAGCGAGGGCGAGGTACATCCTGAACAACTCGCCTGACCATTACAGGACAACACACACACACACAACCATTCGCACTCACACCTGGGGCAATTTGTAACACCCAATTAGCCTTTTTGGTCTGTGGGCGGTAACTTGAAAACCCGGAGGAAACCCACGCTAGCATAGTGAGAACATACTCCACACAGAAATGTCCAAGCCTGGGATTCGATCACAGGACCTTCCTGCTGTGAGGCGGACGTGCTAACCACTACGCCACTGTGCCGCCCACACTCAATACACTAATTAAAATACTCTTCAGTAGTGGAAGATTAAACATTTTACTGCATACGTTCACAGATTTCTGTGATTTCAGATGTAGTATCAGTATTTAACATGTTTGTTTACACTTCAAGACATTTTGCACATGAGGCATCCTGAAATTTGGGGGGGACCTGGATGGGCAGCTGGGAGCATCATGTGAGTCTGACCTACATCTGGGAAGTGTTCCTGCCATCTGTCCTTTTTTTCTTTCATACATTTTAGTTTGGTCTGGTGAAGTGTCAAGCATGACCCATAAAACTTCTGTCTGCCTTTTTGCTCTCTACCACGCCCTCTCGGACCCTACTCCACCCGAATTCTCTCAGGGATATTCTATTTATCTTCAGCTCATCTGTCCAGGCAGCTCAATAACAACTTTCATTTACACACACATACACACACACACACACACACACACAATCCTTGTGAGGACCTTCAAATAACATATCGATTATTCACTTCATTTATTCATTCATTCATTTGCCGAACCATTAAATCCTATTAGGGTTGCAGGGAGGCCTGAGCCTATCTCAGTCAACTCTGGGCAAAGTCGCCTTAGACAGCTTGCTAATCCATTGCAGGCCCAACAAACACAACCATTCAGACTCACACGCACTTAGGGGCAGTTTGAAACAACCAATTTGCCTAATGTGCATGTATTTAAATTGTGGGAGGAAACCAAAGTACCCAGAGGAAACACACACACAAGCACACACACGTGCATAACACGCCCCTGTTAAAAGGATACCCCTGACTTGGGGATCTTTGCCCACTCTTCCTTCCATTGGGGCTCCAAATCTGGCCGATTGTGAGGGAATCCCCTGTGCAAAGCGCTCTTCAGGTCTCCCCCACAGATTTTCAATTGGACTCTGGTCTGGACTCTCAAAATTACTTCTTCTTCTGGTGAAGCTGTTGCTTTGTTGATTTGGAGGTATGTTTTGGGTCACTGTCATGGTGAAATGTGAAATTCTTCTTAGTCTTGCAAACTTCAGATCTGAAGGTTTGGAACTGTTTAAAATTCACTTCACCGTGACTAACCCTGGGATTACACTGAGGCATGATGTCCAAGATCTCCACGATTTGAGAGAATCATGAGGAGCGTGGGGGGGTCATGCAATCGAATCGTAATGATCTTGAGGGAATTTGGTGGATTCATGACGATCTTGAGGAAACTTGGTGGATTCATGACGATCTTGAGGAAACTTGGTGAATTCATGATTATCGTGCTGACTGATTCTTGACTGTCAAAAATGTTGCCATGATTATTACGATGTATTACGATTTGATGCCACTTGTAATAAAATGTGGGCGGTGCGGTAGAGTGCAGTAGAGCTTAACAGACCGTAATGGATCTTAACAGATCATAACAGACCTTCATGTGCCATCGTAGGGGATCTTGATGAATTTGGCAATGGGATTCCTTTAAGTTTTAACTCTTGGATGCACCCTGCCTCCTTTTTATACCCCAATCGTGCTCCAAGCGTGCTCATAAATCATGGAGCTCCGCGCATTATTGAATCGCAGATCGCATTGCACCCCAGTGTAAACCCAGGTTATAGCTGCAGTTCCAACTGAAGACAAATAGCCCCAAAGTATGATACTGCCACCACCATGCTTCACCATGGGTATGGTGTTGTTTTTGCACCAAATATAAATTTAGGAATTACGGCCAATAAGTTAAGCCTTCGTCTCATCAGACCAGAACACATCCCCCACCCCCATGCTTTGGAGAGACTTGGTGTAGGTTTTTGCAAATTTTAACCAGGTTTGGATTTTTATTTTTTATTATTTATTTATTTATCTGGATAAGAAGAATCTGTGAGGATGTCACATGTAGAGCACACACAGTACTTTGCTCCTTTAATGTTGCTGTCGGGCTCCTTGCAGCGTCCCATTCCAGTTTTCTTCTTTTTGTTTTATCAGTTTTCGAGGGACGACCAGTTCTTTGCATTGTGTTATATTTTCTTCACTGTTATATATGCCTCAATTTTACTGATGCAACTAAGTAAATGTCAGGAAAATCCTACTCGAACAATACAATAACTATACCTTAAATGGGGTTAATCAGAATCAGAATTGATGTCAGGTGTGTACCGCCTCCAATTTAACATCTTTGAATGTGACTGGTTTATTCTGAACGCAGTCACACCCCCAGTTTTAAGAGTGTGTGCATACTTGTGTTTTTTAATGTTGTTCATTTTAGGGGTTTTTTTTCCCAGTAAAAGTTTTCCATTTGTTTTTCAGTTCAATTGAAGGGCTGAGAGCCACAGTGGTCTAACCCACAAAAACGGAAAAAGATACGGTCATTTTTATACAGATGTGAATAAGGTCTATATGTGTCAGACCCCTTATCTTCCTTATGACCTTGAATCATATGATGGGCATTATCCCTGATTTATTATTTTTTTAATATTGCAAATAGACTGGCATTTACCAGGGTGTGTAAACTTTTTATATCTGTTGCATAGAATATAAAACACACATTTCTTGGTAGAATACACAAGGTCTGTTCCGTAGCTGTATTAAAGCATTAATTCTAGCCTTTGTAATAACTCTGGACAGCACGGCGGTGTAGTGGATAGCATATCCGCCTCACAGCAAGAAGGTCCTGGGTTTGATTTCCAGGTTTGGACGTTTCTGTCTGGAGTTTCATGTTCTTACTGAGCTTGTGTGGGTTTCTTCTGGGTACTCTGGTTTCCTCCCACAGTCCAAAGACATGCATTTTAGGCTAACTGTCTGTTCCAAATTGTGAATGGTTGTGTGTTTACTGCCCTTCCATGGTCTGATGGGCTGTTCAGGGTGTACTCCGCCTTCAACCAGTGTCGGCTGAAATAGGCTGCAGCCTTCCCGCGACCCTATTAGGAGTAAGCGTTTCGGCAAATGAGTGAATGATATAACTCGGTATAGACTGTAAATCTGAGTTATTGAACATGAAAGTGTAATCAATTCAATAATACTTACAATATAGTGATTGTTGATCTTTGTGATGAGAACACGATCAAAGTCTCTGCCCTTATTACCCCCCACCCCCACCCCTTATAGTAGTTTTAGAGATGCTATATTCTACTATTTAAATTTTTTAAACAAATTATACAAATAGAAATACAAATTATAAAACAGATTATACAAATTTTAATATCTGGCTTCTCTCCTTTGTTCTTTAACCTTTAAATTATAAATAATTGACATTATTATGTGTCTAGTACCTCTTAGCAGGAAGGCCTGGGTTCGATTCCCAGCTCGGGCGTTTCTGTGTGGAGTTTGCATGTTCTCCCCTTGCTTGCGTGGGTTTTCTCCGGGTACTCCAGTTTCCTCCACAGTCCAAAAACATGCACAGTAGGCAAATTAGCTGCTCCAGATTGCCCCTAGGTGTAAGTGTGAGTTTGAATGGTGGTATGTGTGTTGGCCCTGCAATGGCCTGGTGAGCTGTTCAAGGTGTACCCTGCCTTCGCCCAGAGTCGGCTGAGATAGGCGCCAGCCTCCCTGCTACCCTAATTAGGACTAAGCAGCTTAGAAAATAAATGAATGAATGAATGTGTCTAGTATTTGCCATGTTTCTATGACAACCAATTATACACAGTGAACTTTATTGTACATTACCTTTTTGTGTGTGGTTAATGTACATCATGTTTATGCTTTTTATTCAAATGTAGAAGTTGTATATGTTTTATAATGGTTTTTCAATCATACATTCTGTTCCCAGCTGTGGAGCGTAGATAGACAGGGCCCCCCTTTTCTTGCTCTTTCACTGGGTTCAGGTGATGGTCTGCTGCTAGGCAGATGAAGCCTCAGGTTATTTTCTTAATGGTGCTTCAGTTTTCACAGCGCTTGTATGTCCGATTCAGGCAATGGTAGAATGGTGAGCTGGAATGAGGACCCCCAGGCTAATAGCCCCACAGCGCAGCCAGACTCTGACCTTAAGACCCCCACCATCACTACTGGCACGAGCCTGCAATAGCTCATCACTCACTCAACTGCCAAGTGTTTTCATGGGGAAAATACCCATTTAGAGCTCATTAATCAAGACCAGGCTATATTTAGGCAGCTATGAGCTCACTCGCAAGCTCTGCACTGAGCCATGGGTCTGCACTGGTCGAACTACTGTAAACGTTGTGTATGCTGGTCTCACATACATGAGCTCTTTTAGCAAAAACAAATCCACATAAGGCTTACCAAATCTTCCTCTTTGAAAACTCCATTATTGTATAATATGTTAAGACTGAGCTTTTATGATGTGTGTATATGTCATTAATAATTATGTTATCCCAGCCAACATTTGTATGTGGGACCCATGTGGGTTGTAAGTTGGCTGCAAAATTTGGCCCCATATTGGGTTGCCTGGGCGGCATGGTGCCTAGCACATTCACCTCACAGCAAGAAGGCCTGGGTTCGATTCCCTGGCTCGGGGCGTTTCTGTGTGGAGTTTGTATGTTCTCCCTGTGCTTGTGTGGGTTTCCTCCGGGTACTCCGGTTTCCTCCCACAGTCCAAAAACATGCACAGTAGGCTAATTGGCTGTGGAAAAAGAACTCCAAGTTCCTCTGTGTTCTCATCACCAAAGATGTGGTCGTAATGAATCCAGAGTCTAGCTCAGGAACAGTGGTAATGAGGCAGTAAGACACACTGGATGGGACACCAGTCACCTGTAGCACAGCACGTACAAATATACACTCACACCTGGGCTGATTTCAAATAGCCAATCCATATACCAGTATGTTCTTTGAAAGTCAGTGGGAATTGAAGTAACTGGAGGAAATTCATGTATACTATGGTTCTGCATCACCATCACTGAGGGTGCTACGATATACATCACAATGCATTGCCAGCGATCTGATACATTAAAGATAGATACTACTGGGATACAGTATGATTTATCTCCTTTGAAATGCAGTTCAATTTGACTTGATTTAATTCAGCACAAAATGATGAGATGCAAAAGATGCTATATGTGAAATGTTTGGTTTGTGTGCACTCTTGTCTTTCCCACAATGGCCTGCAGGTGGAGATGTGGAGCTGGTCCACAGGTGTCGGGATTGGTGTGGAATACACGTTAATGGTAAACTGATAAAAGGGGCCTTGGATGACAGCGTAGCAGGCCGTGTTTTTCAAGTTTCGCTGCTTGATTTTCTTGACTTTTTGCATGCATCGCACTATTTCTCATTTGCTTCACCCTTCCTGACTTTCTGGAAGTGAAATTATTTTATTTATTTAATAAACTCACTCATACCCTCATTTGTCGGACCGCTTAACCCTATTAGGATCACACTGCAGACACTGGCCGAAGGCAGAGTGAAACCATGAATAGCTCACCAGACCATCGGAGAGCCAACACACACAATCATTCACACTCACGTGTAGGGGCAATTTGGAACAGTGTATGTGCATGTCTTTCGACTGTGGGAGGAAACCGGAGTACCTGGAGAAAACCCACTGAAGCACTGGAAGAACATCCATACAGAAACACTCTTGCCAAGCCCAAGACTCAATCCCAGGACCCACTAGGCCACCGTGCTGTCCCACCCGGGAATTATAAGTTCAAATAATGTTTACAGCAAACACAAAGTGAGAGTGTGTGCATGTCATGGTGTTTATGTCTTACACACACATATATAAATGAGACATGAGACATAACAATAACCCAGCAGGACTAAAGGCCTTGAGTTTTTACAAGCGTCCTCTGTGTCCTATGGAGTTGTTTTGGTTATAGACATTACACCAGCCAATTAAGCCTGAAAGAACAACCCTCTGTATATTTAAATACCTGTTTTAGTCATGTTGTTGTCTTATCTTGTTTTCAGTGTCAGAATCTGAGCCTTAGCTCCACTTCCTGTTTATTATCTTCTAATCTGCCTCCTTACTTTCTAGAATCCTGACTAGATGTTTGATGTTGGACCTGGTTCAGTTAAGGAGCTGGCAAATTTGCTGTTTGGATTTGTTCATAAAATGTAAGTGACTAGATAAAAATTGGACTTTGGATTGACGCTGCCTGTCTCTGTTCCTGTTCAAGACACTTTGAATCTGAACTCCATTTGTAGCCGGACTGATTCGTTCACTCCACACCTCTCTACCTAAGCCTCATCTGTACCAACGGTTAAACAGCGCCAGTTCCCAAAGGCATCGCCAATCACCAGAGAGGAAACAGAGCCTCTCCATTATTGCAGTTTCCCTGTTTTTTGTCGACATGTGGTTCTGATTTTGCCATGAGGCAAAGTGTTTTCTTTGGAGGCTGTGGTCAGCAGCTCAGCAGTGTTTCCTGTTCTCCCTGGAGCCGCATGCCTGGTCCTCTCCTCTCTTACTTCCTCCAACATGGAAGATGATCCCTGCTCATGAAGGACTGCAGCCACTGTCCAACATTAACCACCCACTGAGGGACAGCAGAAGCCTGCTGGAGTGGGTTATGGATGGCTCTTGTTTGCAGTGTGGTTTGTTAACAGGTAAAGATGGATGCTCGAGTCAAACATCAGTCTTTCAAATGAAGTAAATGATCCCTAGAGGGCCCCTGCATGGACCCTGAGTGCCTGGACCACCAGCACCGACCAGCTGTAGCTGTCAACAGTTTCGCAACAATGTCAGACAACATCAGAGAGCGAAGAAGAAGAAGATGAAATAATGATTATAAACCAGAATGTGAGTTGATGAACGGTCTTCTAGGGCCATTACTGGGACAATTTTTATTCCTCGTTTGCCCTTATTTGCTGTATAACACATCAGAGCATGTACTAGAATTAATTTTAACTCCGTAGTCTGTTGTGTGGTGCTCAGCACATCTGAAAAATGCATTAGTCTTGTTTTGCCCCTACAGGGCCCTTTGTAATCAGCCATGTGGGGCACACACCTACACCGCAGCATTCCAAGAGCTTAACCTCGGCACTATTTTAAGCTCAGTGCAGGTCAATGGTCAGCACAGAAGATTTAGTCTAACACATTTGGGTGGAAGGATGCCTCCAAATGCTCCAGGACCTAAAGTGGAAAGCAGGCAGCTTCACTGTTAGCATGGGAGATTTAATTACAGAGATATACAAGACAGAATTAAGATGAATAATTATTTAGGGGGCAGTGGTGGCCCGGTGGTAGGGTGTTGGATTACTGATCCCAAGGTCGGGGTTCAAGCCCCACTATCAACAGGTTGTCACTGCTGTCCCCCCAGTGCAGCTAACTGGGTTATCAAAGGCC
>JBCNYH010000007.1:2851404-2865018 GCA_039654325.1 Tandanus tandanus
AGAGTCGGCTGAGATGGGCGCCAGCCTCCCCGCGACCCTAATTAGGAATAAGCGGTTCAGAAAATGAATGAATGTATTTCTTTTTGTTCCTAAACCAACTGACGACAGGAAAGCCGAGTTGACAAAACGATAGCTGCATACGCCTTTTATGAATTAACTGTCATGCTTATCTCTGGCTGCGTTCTCGTCCTCAGAGTTACTAGAATGTGACGTCTCAATGTCTCCACAAGAGACGTCAACCCTGCCCAAATCCAATATTCCCCGCCCAAAGCGTTGACGTCACTTGGGAGTAACGCCTGCTAACCATTGGTTTAGCCTCCATTAGTAATCCACGGGAGAAGAGACCCAGTTTTGTGCTTTTTATGGTCATTTACGTTAAAATAAGCACCTGTATCTCTTAAACGTATTACATACACACAGATTATGCTGTAAGGATGACCAATACCGGTACACTTTATACTATGAATAAACAGGGGTGACAAAACATCTGGCCAAACAAAGGCACAGTGCTGCTAATTGTAATAAACCTGAAAAGAAAGAGCAAGGGTCTGTTACTGCATTACACCATAAACCCAGAGCAGAAAATTCACCTTATTTACACATGATATACGCCGTTTATTATTTACACGATACACAATGTTGTGGAAAAACATGTAAAAAATACCCAGCGTCGCTCCATTCTCCTCTGTTCCACCGAAATAAAGCCAAAATCTCTCTGTCATGTCAAGTTTGAAGCACAAGATGTATACAAGTCAAAAAGTTTTGGAACTGTTCCTGTAGTAGAGGAACCCGGGCCATCATGCACATGCAGCTGGATCAAACTGAAACTCTCACAACACACTGGTAACATCAGGAGCTGTGTGATTCGTGGCTTTGTGACTCTGGCATGTGTTCATTTTGCAGTCAGCAGTGGAGACCCATGAAATGTTTCAGCAGGCCTGTGAGCTGGCTGAGGTGTTTGAGTGGTTTTTGGGGGCAAGCGGGCCGGATATGAACGGAAACCCCTCGTCCAGCTCATTGCTAAAGCGTTTCAAGGTTCTGAAGCTATTTTGTGATAAAAACATACAATTTGATAAACATATAGCCAAAGGCATTCCAAAACAAGGTGGATATCGGGCCATCATGTATTTTCAATAGGTCTTCCTCGGCAGCCATTTTTCAAAATGGCCGACAGTGGACGAGAGTGACTAAAAATCAGAGCGGGATATTTAATGATATTAAGGGCATTATTACATGGGATGATAGTTTAGTAGTCGGCTAGTTTCGTTTCCTGAATGCTCTTTAATGTTAGCTCCACACCTAGTTAATTATTCATATTTTGATTGACAGGACACCGGGAGAGCCGAGCCGGGGTAACAGGACTTTATAAGATTTTCATGTAGTTATCCAGATGGTGTACTGATTGCACAGGAATTCAGTGGCACTGGATGAACAATCGGGCTAGGTGTAGATCAGTTTTCACACCTGAACCTTGTTGTATCCCATACAACAAGGATTGTGTTTTCCTAAATTCCTTGAATGTGCTTCTCTAAAGTAAAAGGTGGTAAAAGGATAAACCCTCAGCCTTTACTTCATGTAACTGTCAAAAAAATCTTGTAGAACTTGATGCCTTGTGTTATTGGTGTATAATGCAGAGATTCCTATGTGAGAAGTGGATGGTATAGTTGCAATAAAATTACAACTACAGTATTATCATGGCTGCTACCTTGAACTACAGATCAGCTGAAGCTTAGATCACAACAACCATGCATCAGTGATTTAAAACATTTTGTAGCCACTTTGGCAACCCTGTACTTTCCTTCAGCGCTATTTCAACTTGAGATAGACTAATGACCCAATTATGATAACCTGATCATTTAATGTCGATAGCTTCAGCAGTTCAGGAGATATCATGTTTACATTCATAAAGACATAAACACTATAAAACATCACCATCTCTGCTAATGTGGGTGGGAAATATGTATTTGGCCCTTTTGAAAAATAGACGTTGACAGGGGGCGTAACAGACGTTGACAGTGGGCGTAACTGATGTTGACAGGGGGCGTAACTGACGTTGGCTGGGTGTAACAGACCTTGACAGGGCATAGCAGACCTTGACAGGGGGCGTGACAGGCCTTGACAGGGGGTAACAGACGTTGACGGGGTGTAGCAGACGTTGACAGGGGGCGTAACAGATCTTGACAGGGTGCAGCAGACCTTGACAGGGTGCAGCAGACCTTGACCTTTGTCCACTGGAGAGCTGATTGGGCTTTTGCAACATGAGAGGGCCGGCCGATTTTACTGCAGACCTTGATGACACTTGGGGACCATAAGATGTGTTTTAAAGAGATTGGGAATGCCGCGATTCCGTGGAAAACGCACACATCTGAGATTCTCTGTTGCCAATTACCTGAGTTACAGAGTATTTGATATTTGATGAAATTTGCAAAAGTGCACGTGCTGGTACAAGCATGACTGCACCGCACTCTGATCGTTTGCTACAGAACAGTCTCAGAACTTTCTGAGCACACTGTATACACCATATTCAATTAATTTGAATAATGCGGACTGGGTCGTGAAATATGGCCTGAAAAACGAGTAATCACATTAAAAGCCACAGATAGAGTAAAGAACAACAACAACAACAACATCAGAGTGCATATATTGTATTTTGTAAATGCATGATAACATTAGTACCCTGTATTATATCACGACATATAGGCCCAAAGCATTTCTACATTCAAATGATAAAAAAATACACCACGCTGAGTAATCAATCCAGGTGAACCGCATCACAGACATTTAGAATTTATAACTAACAGACAACATCCACTTCACACAACTGTCCCAACAAAAACAACAGGAGTGCAGTATGGTACTAAATACAGAAAGTGAATAATAAGACAGAAAGGTTCAGTTTTAAATATAAGAAGAAGAAAAAGATAAAGTGAATATCAACATACGGGCTTAAAACTTTAACTGCAATATTCAACCTCTTCATAAATCAATCCTAATTACTAGTTTGATGAACAGAACTGTTACATTACTGATTAAGTCACCAACATTTCACATCTAATGAGAGAAATGACATGTTTTGATTTAGTAAGATCAGTGAAGTCAGGTGTTTACGTTGTCAGAGCAACACGCAGACGGTGGTGCACATGCGCGGAGTGAGAGGTGCGCGATTATGAGTTTTTTATGGTGTTCATGTGTGAACCAAAGCACGAGCACCTCACTGTTCCGGTGGAGAGCATCAGAGCCCAGTGGGACAATCATGTCAGAGTTAGCGTGGGATTTCTTAAAATGCCTTCTCAATTTATATTCTTTATGTTCCGATATATGCACTCTCGCTGCACAGCAGACACACGGGCTTCAAGCAGACAGATAAAAACACTTCTCTGCCTATTCACTGTTTTTTTTTTTATAGTATAAAAGAGACATTTTGTCCAAGTTACCAAGCTACTGCGCTAACAATAAGAGGAGTATTGGCAGGAAGAGCGTGTGGAGGGCGGAGACATTAACAGTGATTGGTTTGTGATAGCAGCTTGTGCCACAGTGAGGCGGGGCTAATCTGGCAAGAAACAGTTGTGACAGAATCATCCAAAAATATATTGACTTTAGGGTTTTTTTTTTTAAATTAATTATTTAATATAATTTTTTTTTAACTGTACAAAAAATAGAGTAGCCAACTTAAAGTGCCAGTGCAAAGTGTGTCCGGCCCGCGGGCCGCCAATGGAATAGCCCGGGTATACACCTTCCGCAATTAGGTTTCACACTTCACTCCAATTTCTGGCTTATTGTTTCAGACTCAAAACAAAAAATCTGCAGTAGTTTGTGTAGTTTAACTGGAGCCCTGTGCATTAACGGCGCTCTGATGTAAGACTGTAATCCCTTCCATGTCAATCTCTACTGAGTGCACGCTGAAGTCACAGAGACCCTGAACAACAAACAAAATAATGAAGGTTAACAACGTCAATTATTTATTGTACTGAAAAATTAAGATCTTATTCAGGGCTTTGAGCCATCAATCTTTAGTTTTCTCTCTTTGGCTCTCTTGCTCTCACTCACGCTCTCTCTCTCTCTCACTCTCTCTCACTCCCTCCCTCTCTCTCTCTCTCTCTCTCACCTGTGTGCTGTTGAGGATCTGTCGTACGATCTCCTCCTGCTGGGCGTGCTGGGTCAGTATGAACAGAAAGCCACCGCCTCCTGCCCCTGCCAGGCTCTGCCCTAAGACTATAGGTTGAAGGGCATCCATCATGGCTCTCACTGCTGCTGGTTCACATCCTGGAGCCATCGCTTTCTTCTGCTGCCAGTAGCGGTTCATGCACATCCCCAGTTTGCTAAGAGATCCTGAAAAAATAAGTAGACGAAGCCCATATACACCCAGTGCATTCAACAGATTTGAAGTGTTCACACCTCTCATCTTTTAACATATACCCTTTCTGCGTACACTCACCCTCCATACAGGCTCGTGCGCACTCCTCGGCATTGCTTACCAGCTGCTCTGCGTTCTGCACGATCGACGGCAGGCGACTGTACCAATTCCGCACCACATCCTACAAACAAATACACAAGTATGGAAATATAACACTAACATGATTCATCACACGCACGCGCGTGCACACACACATCCACACTCCTATGGGGAGTTAAACATGCTGTCTGTCTGACCGTGAGTCTGGTTCAGACCTGTAGCAGGTTGCGTGCCAGCCGTGTCTTGCCGGTGTAGATCAGTAGGAGGCGCTGTTGCAGTGCAGTGAGGAAGTCTGGAGGAAGCACAAGTTGCTCCACCTCCACTCTGAGGGGTAGGATGGGACGGGACCGCGCCAACTTCACTCCACCTACCAGCCCTCCCACCTGGTCCTGCCATCCTCCACCTAATGGCACATGTCTTTAGTGTTTTAGTTATTTTACTGAAATCTAATGTGTGTCTTCACCGAAAATCAAAGTCATCACATATAATATAAATGTATAGTTCCTTTACTTTCATAGGAAATTGAGACGCAATATCACAAAGCAAATGCAGTCAGCTACCGATTCGCCCCTCTCCTAAAACATCCCAACGTCCCCATGAGCACCTAGGCACAGCTCATTAAAACCATTTTCATTCCAACTCTCACATACCAGGGAGAAACACGGCCTCTAACAAAACAACTCGAAAGAAAACTAGTCACTTGTGAGATGAAATGCCTGAAGAGAGCAATAAACAAGCCCAGATGAGAGAAAACCAGAAGTATATAAATATCCCAGTATGTCAAATTTCCTACTTAATCCGTATTATGCTGGAGCGGGTCACATATGTGTTCCAAAGACGTACTGATGGAAGTGGAGGAGGCCACCATTAGGCTGAAAAAATAAAGAGACATATCAGAGAGAGAATAACAATTTGGAAGTTTCTTAAAAAAAAGGAATTCACTGACAAGCTCAGCAACACCAAAAGACCTGGAAGACCACAGAACACAACTAAATTGGATGATCGTAGCATTCTTTCCTTGGTGGAAAAAAAAAATCCTAACAGCCAGTCAATTTAAGAACACTCTTCAGAAGGTAGGCTTATGATTGTTAAAGTCTACTATCAAGAAACACCTTCATGAATGTAAATACAGAGGGTTTTCTTCAAGATGCAAATCACAGGTAACACTAAAGAAAAGGGAGGCCAGGTTAGACTTTGCTAGAAAGCGTGCCCGGTTCTGGAACATCATTCTTTGGTCAGAGGAAACCAAGATGAACTTGTATGAGAGTGATGGGAAGAGAAGAGCATGGAGAAGGAAGGGCTTGTGATCCAAACATACCACATCATCTGTCAAACATGGTGAACATGGGCATGTACAGCTGCCGCTTGAACTGGTCACTGGTGTTTATTGATGATGTGGCTGCTGATAAAAGAAGGACGATGAATTCTAAAGTGTATACAGCTATACTTTCTGCTCAGGTTCAGTCAGAAGCGAAAGCAACCCAAGAGCCTCTTAAGGCAAAGCAATGGAATGTTCTTAAATGGCAGTCAGTCAACTCTACCGAGCGGCTTTTCGCTTACTGAAGGCAAAGAGACCCACCAACAAGCAGCAACTGATGGAGGGTACAGTGAAGGCCTGGTAAAGCATCTCAAGGGAGGAAACTCAGCCCTTGGTAAAATCATGACTTCACATGGTCACTGAGCTATTAAAAATGATGCTGACATTTGTTGTTTTTTCCCCAATTACTCAGTGAAAATGGAGACACTGCATATGTCAGAGGTGTCACACTCATCTTCACTGAGGAACATATCACTAAATTTAAAGGTGATCAAGGGCCAAATAATCGGTGAACATCTATTCTAAAAGGGCAGCCATGAAATCTGCATGGCAAAATGCTTCGTTTAGGCCTTTGTCCTCTTTTCCTTCATTCACTTGCATTTTCTGACAGCGCTCAACAGCAACAAGCTAGCATGCAATCTTTCTTGAGTCATGAATGACTAAAAGTGATGGGCGATTCGCAACTGAATCGATTCACCAGTGCTTTGATAATATAACTGTCTATTATCACAAAGTATTCATAATCACTCATTGAGTCTCAAAGCTGGCGGAGGCGGAAGTGTTGTGTGACGCACTCTGCAGCAGGCGGTCTCTACAGCAAGATCTTTGATAGTATCGCATAGTAAAGTGGTGAATCATTGAGCAACCGAGTCGGGCCAAGTCGCTGAATCATTCAGCGAATCGCTAACTCGTCGAATCGTTCGCGATCCGCTAACTCGCTGAATCGCTATCTCGTTGAATCGCTCAGTGAATCGCTAACTCGCTCAATCGCTCAGTGAACCGCTAACTCGCTGAATCGCTCAGTGAACCACTACCTTGCTGAATTGCTCAGTGAACCGCTAACTCACTGAATCGTTCGCGAACCACTAACTCGTTGAATCGCTCAGTGAATCGCTAACTCGCTGAATCGCTCAATGAACCACTACCTCGTTGAATCACTCAGTGAACCGCTAACTCGCTGAATCGTTCGCGAACCGCTAACTCACTAAATTGCTCAGTGAACCACTAACTCGCTGAATCGTTCAGTGAACCGCTAACCCACTGAATGGTTCGCAAACCGTTAACTCGCTGAATCACTCAGTGAACCGCTAACTCACTGAATCGCTCAGTGAATCGCTAACTCAGTGAACCGCTAACTCGCTGAATCGCTCAGTGAACCGCTAACTCGCTCAGTGAATCGCTAACTCAGTGAACCGCTAACTCGCTGAATCGCTCAGTGAACCGCTAACTCGTTGAATCGCTCAGTGAACTGCTAACTCGCTGAATCGTTCGCGAACCGCTAACTCACTAAACTGCTCAGTAAACCACTAACTCGCTGAATCACTCAGTGAACCGCTAACTCACTGAATCGTTCGCGAACCACTAACTCATTGAATCGCTCAGTAAATCGCTAACTCGCTGAATCTCTCAGTGAACCGCTGACTCGCTGAATTGCTCAGTGAACCGCTGACTCGCTGAATTGCTCAGTGAACCGCTGACTCGCTGAATTGCTCAGTGAACCGCTGACTCGCTGAATTGCTCAGTGAACCGCTGACTCCCTGAATCATTCGTGAATCAGTGACTCACAAAATCGTTCAGCGAATGTTGATATACTAGTGGAAGATCTTTATAAAATTTTGTAATTTGCAAACTAGATCATTCACAGATATAAAAAAATGAAAAAGAGAAATTGAATGTTTCACTATTCTGTGTGATACCTCTTCATAAGGCAGAGTAAAATAGCTCAGTGAGTTAACATTATGCCTTGCAACTCAGTGATGCGGGTTCGAGCCTGGCAGGTTTTTTTTTTTTTTGATGAATCAAATGAATTGATTCGCTACAGTCGAACGAACCGAAAGAATCGAGTTAGTTAAAAGAATCGGACTTCCCATCATTAATGACTACCTGTTAGCTTGAAATAGGCTGCTGCCACCTAGTGGAAGGATGATGAATTAGGTTTCATGATAATGTTCAAAATGTACGATAATCATATACTTTCAAAGCTCTTGCGGACAACATAAAATGACCTGGCGAGCCGGATTTGGCCCGCGGACCTTGAGTTTGACACCTGTGGCATATGTGACAATTATATGTGATATTTTTGTTGAACGCCTTGAATTAAAGCTGAAAATGAAAACTTCAATCAAGTTTTAAGAAATACTATTACTGAGCTAACAGTTACTTCTTTATTCCTTCCATGTGTGTGTGCACGACATACATTCCCTAAACCACTCCTCCCCACCAGATACATCCACTTGTTCCCCAAGAACTGTAGCACATAGCAGGTAGATAAGATAAAGCCTGATTTATTAGTGCACTCTGGTGACAGTATGATGGCTGGAACCTCACTGACCTGTGGTGAGTATCTGCTCCAGATGTAGTACAGCATGGATGAGAGAACTGGTGTCATATCTCCGGCCAGTGCACCTGTACACAGCTGCCAGAACCACACCGGCCAGGATACTGCTTGTACCTGAACGAGCAAACGTCACCACATAGTCCATTTCATATCAGTACGACTAGAGCTCGCCGATATGGCTTACAATTATCATGATATCATGATATTTTCTAACACTTACAAACTGGATATGCATTAAATTATGAAAATAATGTTCAGATATAAAAGCACTTGCATCTTGTGTCCACTTTGCTTTTGTTCTCAGTGTTTTAGCCTTTAATTCTTCCTTTAAATAAATGAAACCCATTTTGAGTTTTAGTATATACTACACAGGAACATAAGAAAAAGCAAAGTAAAACCTGATTATTATGGTTTATATTTCCATTTTAAAAGAGTGACAGTGACGATGCTTCCTGAACCAAGTGGGCGTCGAACACAGCGAGTTTATGTCTACCGTTTTTATTCAAGCATTATCCCCTTGAGATAATTATTCACCAAATGAAAGGTGGAGCCGAGTGACATCCACAGAGCCCTGTGGTGTATAATTGTTTTAGTATATACTAGAACCTAAGCAAAAACACACATTAAAATAAACTAAAGGTGCACTCACACGATAACGATCATGATCGCGATTTACCCCCGGTAATATTCCGAGGTTACACTGGAGGAAATCAGAGAACATCAGTACAGATCAGAAAACATCAGAATACATTGTAGAGTCTCAGGAAAATCTTAGGGGGAAAGTGAAATATTTTGGGATTGTTGAAAAAATTTGGTGTATTTTTGTGTTTGGAGTACATCCAGGAAAAAAAAGAAAAAGCGGAGTAACATGGGTACACATTGGTATAAAATCTTTTAAAAATAGGAGCAACACCAGGAGACATTTCGGTCATATTTCCGGCAAATTCTCAAGGTTTTTTTTTACAATATCGGAGACACATCTGTGCAAATCGGAGTGACATCAGTATAGATCATAACAACATCAGATGAAACATGGGAAAAACATCGGGTAACTATCGTGCAATATTGGTACATATCAGAACAAAATTGGTTCAAACATTGGACCAACATCGGAATAACACTGGCTCAAATCTGATCATGATCGGTATCGTGTGAGCACATCTTAAGCTAAACACTATGTACAGTCATTGACAAAAGTCTTGTCGCACATGTGGACATTCATGTATAAAAGCCCGTATCTCATCAACCTATTAACCGATTTTCATCAACTATGACTTAAAATAGGGTCCAGCAATTTTCCAGATGGTCAGTAACAACATTGGTGGCACAGCGAAATGATTAATTAATAATTAATCTCAAATATAATTTTTTTCTCTCCATATTTCTGCTAATAACAGTTTCCATATGTTCGGGCCTCATGAAGCACGTCATGGTGTTCTAGCTGTGTCTTGTACAGGACCTGGATGGTGACCATTGCAAGAAATAATATGATGTAGAGTTGATGCTGAAGCAGACAATCACTAGCTATGAGTCCTAATGGAGCTTTTGAGGGAGTCATCAGGAGGAACTACAACTTTAGTGCAGCCAGTTGTTTTGTGGATAGTTTTCCTTAGATGACCGAGTTTACCTATGTGTACCAAGGGTGTCTGAAATTTCTTACTACCGCTTGCAAATTATTTTCATTTACTTTTAGGAGATCTCAAAGGTTTATACAGTTTTTGCAAAAAGATTTTATAAACTGCCTGAAAGCTGCTTTAATACCTGTTTTTTATGTATATTTAGTTAATCAAGCACTTTTCATTATTTTTTATTAATTTTACTATTTGAATTTGATGTTACATGATTGCGACAAGTCTTTTGTCCAGCCTAGAATGGATATGTTCGTCTTTTATTAGCTGTAAAAAGTATAAATAAATGTATAATTTCCTGTTGCTTTCACAAAGCAATCTGTATACTTGTAGGATTAATGTAAGGCAGAGTTGATGAAAATCAGTTAATCAAGAGTGAAGTTATCACTTGTTGTACGTATGAGGCACACACGCGACAAAACTTTTGTCGATAACCGTAGCTAACAGTACACGTTTATAGACTACTCATTTAGAGTTTAGTAGTTTTTATTTTCCCATTTTAATAAAGCAATGATGCTGCTTGCTGTAAGTGACCATAAAAAACTGTGAGTTTTGCTTCAGCATTATCCACTCGGGATAATGTTTTTTAATCCCATAATGGTGAATCAGTCAGATTACACCATTCTCATGTAGTATGTACTAATCTCTGTTAATTATACAGTATATTCTTATTACTGGGTTTGATTTGTTCTTAGTTCTACAGATCGGTTCGTTTAATTTCACAAGTGTTTTTGTTGTATTATTTCTTGTTTTGTGTTAAAGCATCTTTAAACAGCATTATTGTTGGTCTCGGAGAGAAAAGTTATATTTTAAACACTCATTTATTAAAATATTAGGCATTAAAACATGAAATGACCAGTATCATAATAGTAGAATATTGAATTAGTTTTTCGAAAAATTCTGACATAAAAACAGGTCTTTATTTGTGGAAAACCTGGATATCTATGTCCTCTTCAAAATCATGAGTGAAAACATGTCACACAGTGTTGATTCTGTTCAGTCCCAAAAACCACACAAACTGCATGAAGCACATCGTCTCACCGAGTCCTGAGCCATGAGGCAGCTGAGACCAGCTGTACAGCTCCAGTCCTCCTCCCCAGTGCTGCAGTAACTGCTGCTCCAGAGACAGAGGAGACGTAAAACACACTACATCACTACACACACACACCGCCTTTAACAGGGCACCTGCAACACACACACACACAGTAGAAATAAAACCTTCAGTGAAGTCTCCTTTCCTTATTGATTAGAAATTGCAAAGTGGTTTTAAGGCTGTGGCGGATGATGTAAGTGCTCACCAGGTGCGTGGGGCTGGCAGTAGTCCTCCAGGTCACTGAGGTCATTACACACTGTCTGCGTAGTCATACTGCAGTCTGGAGGCCCACTACGGCTCACTAACACCAGCTGGGCCTCTGGGATGCGGCGTACTCGGGCTCCGATCGGCCGCTTTCCATCCACCTTCACGGACACGTTCACCACCACACCTCCATGTTCAAATGCAATCGGTGGAGTATCACTCCATCCGCCTAGACGGTGATTAAAAGTCTATTTTTATTTCTCATTCACGTTTCCATATTTAACAAATGACCTGGTAGACTCGAATGTTGAGGCCATGATATGGAAGAAACTCACCAGACAAGTCCAGTCTGGCCGGACACTCCACTTCCTGCCACTCTCCCATCGGTGGCATCTCGCCTGGAACAATACGCACAAACTGGCGTGCGGACATCACCGCTTTCCTGAGAAGGATCTGTCCTGCACCTTCATAGTGTCTGGCAGCTCGTACCAGCAGATCTGGTCTATAGGGCATGACGACGAATGCCGTTAACTCAAATCCACATAAACGACAACCTGCTCACATTCTGTATTCTAAGCTTTCACCTGTTGAGCCAGCAGGCTCGCCGATTGGCCAGTTCCAGGACACCAGACTCCAGGTTGCCCTGCTCCAGCAGGCTGAAAGCAGAAGCCCAGGATGGATTAGCAGCAGGGCCACTCCTCAAACCTCCTTTTCCCTCACCAGCCATACAACCAAGAACATCAGCGATGCACGCCAAAGTACGTGCAGCGACACCCAGATCAGCATGACTCCCAGAAGCCACTGAAAAAAAAAAATGGATGAACAGAAAGACCGAGAGAGAAAAGGACACACAATTCATCCGACAGCATGCAGCAATTTAAAACTGAAGATTGTCGATTTTTAATCCAAAATGCCTGTCTGTTCTGGTGTGCGCTAAAAAAAATAAATCAGGTGTACACAGCACAGGTGCATCCCTCTGTAAACAAGAAACAAACAAAACAGTTTAGAGTGAGCCACACAACACTATTCCAGCCAATCAGCAACTGGATGCGTTTGTGCTCTTGTACAACTCAAAGGCAACCTGTTAATGATGGACGTGACACTGTTAGCGTTTTTTGCCTTGGCAATGCATGTCCATAAATTCGGTGGGCGGAGCTTCAGAATGAGCACAGAAGGGAGGTGTGTATTTGTGTTTGTTTGAGTTAACAGCAGATCAGTGATTAAACATTTGTTCTCACCGGAGTCGAGTGTATTCAGTAGCTCTGCGTGCTTGCCCCCCATCACCGCAGCTCTCATAGAGGGCAGAAGGTTGTGCGCTGCGTGGCTCTTCAGCGTGTCTGCCACTCTTCTCCGTGCCGAACTAAACAGCAGCTTCTCTCTGCACTGCAGTTCACGCTGCTGGTCAGTAAGAGACAACACCTCCCTAAGAGAGAGCCGCCATGCAGACCTCCAGCTCGTAATACTCCCAGAGCCTCCCAGTAGGAATCGGATGCCCTCCAGCCCTACTGTGTCTCCCTTAGGCTTAAATGCCAAAAACAGGTGAGCGTCCAGCAGAGTCGAATGTTCTCTACCCGCTGCTCCCCACAGATCCTCTCGCCTGAGACAAAAACACACACAGACACGTTTTACATGCAATCGATTTCTCTGATTTGCTCTTGCCTGTGTTCTGTCACTTACCGTATTCCAGTGCTGCTAAAAAAGTGACTCCATGTTTGATTTAGGAATGAAGCAGCAACATCGTCACTCTGGGCCTGTAGAGAAGAGAACAGTAGAATATCCATCATGTCACAACATCATCGACGGCCATGAAAAAAAGATTTTGATGAGGTGAATCGTTGAAATGTTTGATTTCCATCATGGGAATCAGCATTCTATTTATTCCACATATAGTTCTAGTCAAGCTGCACAACACACAGAGAGCACCCTGCTGATTGATAGCTCTGGATCACATGTGGACATTCATGTATAAAAGCCCTTAACTCACTAAGCTATTAACCGATTTTAATCAACTATAAATTAAAATAACCCTCTGATGGCACTGAATATTATGTGCTGGCGGCAGTATTGGAAAGAAATTTCTTCCAATCTTTACAGCTTCTTAAATATAAACATTCTTTTCGCAAAGACTTCATTTCACTTTCAAGACTATATTTATTACAGAAAAATAATCGAATGACCTTGTTTATAACTACATATATAATATTGTAGCAAATATAACATCATATTGAAAAATTAAAAGCATCACTCAGGGTCAGTAGTGCTTCTGCAAACATGGCGATGATGCTACCAGACTCCCAGGTGCTCATCATGATGAATAATTATCATATTAAAAGAATCAGACACCTTCAAGATGTTCAAATT
>JBCNYH010000007.1:2906446-2920024 GCA_039654325.1 Tandanus tandanus
CACACACACACACACACACACACACACACACACACACACACACACACATATATATATATATATATATGTGTGTGTGTTTGGTTACTCCTTGCTTTGAAACTAAACAGTGATTATGACATGTTGTATATTTGTCTCTCCACAGAGCCTGTCTCGGGGAACATGAGGTAAACAAAACACACACACACACACACACACACACACACACACGTACATAATCGAACACATCTGCTGGTTACAGTGCATTTCTCCTTATTCACTCTCCTATTGTTCTGAATCATATTTATATTGTAATTAATGTTTATAAGGTTTATGCTCCATAAATGTGTGTGTGTGTGTGTGTGTCAGGTACAGGTACATGGCAGGTGTAGTATAAATATACACAATGCACACACACAGTATATAGTTCCTGTATGTGTTAGATAATGCTAAAGGTCAGTGTCAGAATAAGATCTCTGCCCTGCTGAAGTGTGTGTGTGTGTGTGTGTGTGTGTGTGTGTGTGTGTGTTAATTAATTGTTGTTTATCTTCATTATTCAGGAATAACAAAGGGACACAACTTTATCACTTAATTTGTCTAGGAGAGAAATGAAATGTGTGTGTGTGTGTGTGTGTGTGTGTGTGTGTGTGTGTGAACGCAGCTTTACACAATGACTTCAGTTTGTAATGACGATGATGATGGTGTGTGTGTAGGGGTTTCTTTGTGGACCTGTCGGAGTTAACATTTTAAATTAAGGAAAACATTCGCAGTCAGCATTTCAGTTATGACTCCCTCAGGCAGACACACACACACACACACACACACACACACACACACACACACACACACACACACACACACACACACACACACACAGCATAAGCCCCACTTGATGTTTGAAGCGTGTGCCACAGCTGTACAGAGAGCGTTCCAGCGCGGATTCCCTCAGGACTTGCGCTGTCGTACGGGATCTGGATTTCCGTTCAGTCTGCTGCGGCCGGACGTTACCGAGGTCTTGCTGCTGTTGCCGGGGAGCCTCTCCCGCTCGGTCGAGCTCTCCTGATTGCGTCTCCGTGTTTCTTTATAACGGAGTGTGATGTCACTGTAAACACAGGACAAACCAATTAAACCATTTAACCATCACAGTTCTTCTGTGTTTTTATTTTTCTCATTTGCTGCAATTTATATTTTTCACATTCTCTGTTATAAGTTGCATTGAGTACAAACGACTGTGTGTGTCTGTGTGAGGGTCTGTCTTGTGTAAGTGAGTGTCTGGGTGGGTGAGTGAGTGAGTGTCTGTCTGTCTGTGTTAGTGTGCGTCTCTCTGTCTGTCTGTGAGTGTGTGTCTGTCTGTCTGTGTGAGTGTGTGTCTGTCTGTGTGAGTGTGTGAGTGTGTGTCTGTCTGTGTGAGTGTGTGAGTGTGTGTCTGTCTGTGTGAGTGTGTGTCTGTGTGTCTGTCTGTGTGAGTGTGTGTCTGTGTGTCTGTCTGTCTGTGTTAGTGTGCGTCTGTCTGTCTGTGTGAGTGTGTGTGTCTGTCTGTGTGAGTGTGTGTGTCTGTCTGTGTGAGTGTGTGTGTCTGTCTGTGTGAGTGTCTGAGTGTGTGCCTGTGTGAGTGTCTGAGTGTGTGCCTGTGTGAGTGTGGGTCTATGAGAATGTGTGTCTGTCTGTGTGAGTGTGTGTCTGTGTGTGTGTCAGAGAGTGTGTGTCTGTCTGTGTATCTGAGTGCGTGGGTGTGTGCGCGCATGTGAGAGTGAGTGTCTGCGTGGGTGCGAGTGTCTGCGTGGGTGCGAGTGTCTGCGTGGGTGCGAGTGTCTGCGTGGGTGCGAGTGTCTGCGTGGGTGCGAGGTTCTGCGTGGGTGCGAGGTTCTGCGTGGGTGCGAGGTTCTGCGTGGGTGCGAGGTTCTGCATGGGTGCGAGTGTCCTGGTTGGGTGTCCTGCGTGAATGTCCTGCGTGAATGTGTCTTAATTTAATTTCAGAATAAAATTGATTCTGGAAAAATATTAAAGCTGCTTCAAATTCATGGATGCGCAGTGTCAATGAACCAACACATTAAAACCAACCCCCTATCGCCCCTCCAGCCCATCAGCAACAGGGTGCGTTTGTGCTGCTCATGAGCACGAACTGCCGTGATATGATTGGTCAGAATAGTGTTGTGGGGCTCGAACTGAGCTACTACGTAACTTTGTGTTTTTTACATTCACTCACCGGATAAAGAAGCGCCACAGCGTCCACGTGAGGATCAGGACGATGCCGAGGATCCAGCACTGAGTGACGAAGAAGGGAATCGGTAGCATGATGGTGTTGGGGTCGTACTTCGCAACAATGAGAAACTCGGTTACTGTGATGGCGGCCACAGTCCACGCCTGCTGACCCAGCTTCTTATGGAACTTCCTGAAAGATCAGAAACACAGCAACACTTTTTTTTTCCCCCAGCAAAAGTTTTGAGAAGGTTTAGATGGTTACATCTCTGCAAACTTGGCTTGACAATTTTTAAGCTTTTACACGTGAACAAAAACATGCACGGGTAAAGAATATTACCACTTAATATCAACTAACATTTACCACAGGACGAAAAGGTAACTAACATTTACTAATAGCAGCGCTCCTTGGCGAAGCCCCATAGGCATGGAGCATAACTTTGATGGTTGTCCTGTGAACACGCCACAGAAAACGCAATAAGGATGACGGGTCACTGAGTTGATGCTTATTGGTTGTTATGTATTGCTGATTTGCATAACAACAACAACAAAAAAAAATTATGATTAAAAACAAAATTCAAACCCAAAAACAGAGGCTCATACACCACCACTCAGGTAGGTAGACAAACTTTCGCTGAGCAAAACACCACCAAACATAAACGGGAGCACGGAACATGAACTTGTTAAACGGATAATTAAACAGACAAGACAGGGAATACAAATGAAGGCAGAAATCAGCGAGTGAAAGGCTGTGAAAAGAAAACTCGGTGTTAACCTTAACTGCTTTCGCTCCAGACCGCAGTCGAGAAACGCAGGGGAGATTTATTTATTTCCTCCTTTAAGGAGCCGCACCACTCTTATAGAGATATCTATCAGGAGCTCCATGATTAGGAAGTGCATGAATCTATATACTACCCAATTTTTATACTGATTAAATACATCTGTTGCAGCGCTATCATGAATATAAACAACCAGCCACACTGACAGTTACACCCATGGGATATATAGAGCCATTTGACCTCATGTGCATGTTTTTAGACTGTGGGAGGAAACCAGACTAGCCAGAGGAAACCCACACAAACACTGGGAGAACAGAAAAGCCCTTGGCCAAAATCTGAACCCTGAATCTTCTCACTGTGAGGTGACAGTGTTAAACACTGAAGCCCACATAAATCAACGGTATTTACTACATGACAAAAAGTACAAAATAACCAGTTATTTATTATTTATTTAGCCTTTTACTAATCCTTTAATACAACCGTGCATCATTTTGTTATTGGAACTTATCCATCCATCCACCTTCTTCCGATTATCTGAGGTTGGGTCGCCGAGGCAACAGGGCTAATAGAGAAACCCAGGCATCCCTCTCCCCAGCAACACTCTCTAGCTCCTCCTAGGGGGATCCCAAGGCTTTCCCAGGCCAGAAGGGATATACTGTAACTTGTGATGTTTTAACGGTGAAGTTCAGGATTTCCTTCTGCTTAGTAAACATATTAAATAGTTGTAATTAAGGGAATCGTGATGTAATGTCAAACATTCAAGTCACAGCCTCAGGCTCGAATACTAGTACAAGAGGCGGAGCCTTCTGACCCGATAGGCAAATAGAATTCCGATTAGCTGAGGGACGGTTATCAATCATTTGTTAGTTGCCTCCGAGTGTACACAAACTGGTGCTTTCACTATGCACTGATTTACTTCCTGCTGTCAAAATGGGCGAACTGAACGGGACGGGCTCATCCTTCACAAAATACAAATTTGTTTTTATTTACATACCGGCCACTGCATATCGAACATTCCAAATTTGCTAGCAAACTTAATATCTCATTATAATGAAAATGTTCTATAATCTCACAATTACAAGATATTATCTCATAATAATAACTTAGTATTTCAGCAGTATGATCTCAATTATGATTTACTATCACATAAGGTTATAATAAATCACTTTATTTATTTATTTTTTTTTACTGTAAATACATATTTTTACAACCTAGTCCTGGGATGCCTTTGGTATTTATAAATATTTTTATATATGTAGAATATTTTTGTCCGATTTTAATAAAGTTATTTGCATCGTATCACATAATAATGAGATATTCATTCATAATTTTGACACAATGTTCTCAGTTCTATGGCACAAGTCATAATTCTGAGACACATTCGAATTATTACAATATACCATGTGACGTCTACACTGTCTGAACAAAAACGTTGGGCACACTTATACTTTGCTGGAGAGCCTTTAACCTTGATTACAGCGTGTTGCTCCAGTTGGTCAGGTCGAGGCTCAGCAACATTACGTGGCAATAAAATGAAATCAGCTGACAACCCAAATGTACTGAATGATCAGGCTATTCCATCAATGGATTTTACCTTCCCTGATGGCGCGGATATAAAATCGAGGCCGAAAGAGTGGTTCAGGGAGCATGACGAATCATTTTCACATATGTATCGGCACCCCAGAGTCCTGACCTTAACCCTATTGAAAGGTTTCGGGATGTGCTGGAGAAGACTTTATGGAGTGGTTCAGTTTTTCTCTCATCAATTCAAGACGTCGGTGAGGAATGAACCCGGCACTGGATGGAAATAAATGTTATGATGTTGCTTAAGTCTGTTGAAACGATGGCATGGAGATTAATCAAGGTATAAATGGACTTTTTGTTGTCCAGGCAGTGTATTTGGCTTCAATTGGAGGAAAGGGACGACAGAATAGCAAACCTTTGCAAAAATCAATCAATAAATAAATATTTCCTTATATATAACAACGGCAAAAGCTCAACAGAACGGATTGGTCCAAATTTTTTAAATATTACTATTTAAAGCTATAAAATATCTACAATACTTAACAATTAATAAATTTGGGTTTCTGGGAACAGTGAGCAGGCCGGGTTCCTTTAATACATTACATTTACATTTAAGGCATTTGGAAGACACCCTTGTCCAGAACGACTTACATTTCTTTTATCTCATTTATAAATCTGAGCGGTTGAGGATTAAGGGCCTTGCTCAAGGGCCCAATAGTGGCAGCTTGGTGGTACTGGGGCTTGAACCACCAATCTTCTGATAAGTAAACCAGAGCCCTAAGCACTGAACCACAACTTTGAAATAGAAATTACAAAATGTTACTAAACATGTTACTACCACAAGATCCACTCAGCTCAGTTTTTTTTTACTCTGCATATGAAGCCTAATGTTCAGGTAACAAATCCCAGTAACAGACGGTGTGTTATTAGTTTAAATCCAAAGATTGTAACTAACGGGTCGTCCATGAAGTCGTAGATTTCCCTCATGGCCACTCCGCCCACGTTCACGAAGAACACAAGCCTCAGCAGGACCAGGTAATGCTCAGGTGGCATCCATAACACAAACTTTAAATAGAAAGTGTTCAGCTCCGCCAGCAGGAACTAGAAAGAGAAAAGAGGAACCGTTATGTACATATCCAGTGACAGAACAACCCGACAGCACTTTGAACACCCCTAGAGAAATCTGCATTGATATACTTTATATTTATATTTTCAGTGCAGACAGGTCACAAGAAAAATCAGGGACTTTATAAGTGATCCATCATCATTGGAGTTCATAGACATCCCCAGATTTTATTCTAGATTTATGGTAAAGTTTTGGTAACTTTGCCAGCAAAGGGTTAAAATTAGTACAAATTACTACTTCTTCACTTTAAAATTTTTGGCCAGAACCACAGGCTTATCAGTTGTTTCCTTTTTCTTCATTTTCTGTTGGGTTCCCAATAGTCACCGACACCGATTCATGCTTGCTATCCACCGGGGTCACCGTAACTGTATGATCCAGCCAGTCCCATCCATTTTAATGATTAAACTCGATACAATTTGGAAGTCAGAGTGAAATTCAACCGGGAAAAGTACATCTCTAAAACGAATGTTGATTGGCTTTTACATACTTAATATCAATGTTTTGACCAATCATAAAGCAGGTAACAAGTTTTACTTCGCATACAAATTTCTGTTAAAGGAGAAGTGCAGGAATCAAAATGAAGGCATAGCAATAAAATTGTAAACATTGCTTATCTACTGACCAGTTCAGCCTTAATCGCCAGGATGAACGAACCCTAAACCCCCCCAAATAAATCAAAAATATTTTGCAATGGATTTGCAATAATAAAATATTAATTTTATTTAAAATAATAATTTTTATTCATCCAAAAAGCGGAAAACTCTCATCCCTGCTTTATTTCCCCTTAAGTAACTCCTTCAAGTCAGTGATTAATGAGCTGTTTATGGGCATCGGTTTAAATAATTCAATATCCATCTAGAATGGGCACTGAAGCTGCCCACCGGGTGACCAATCATATACCTGTCATAACTAATCTCCAGAGTGTGTGAGGCATCCATGTCCATCACATTCAAGGTGTCAAGTTTTGATTTGGACTTGGTCTGGACCTGGACTGACCTCGTTGAGCCCTTTCTTTAATTGAATTTAAATCTTTTTGGACTCTGTTTTGACCTGAACTTCACTAGTTTCTATCTTGACTAGGACTCGAACTTGACTGGACCTCATTGGACTTGGACTAGAACCACACTGGACGTGTGGAAACTCTGGGCTCTGTCTCAACTAGTCCTGGCCTTGGTCTTGACAAAGGTTTTCTGGACTTCAGCGCTGAAGCCTTTTCTATAAACCAGGTCAGAGTCCATTATTGGAAGAAATATTATTTATCGATTGTAACACTGCGGAACCATTTCCATCGAGACATTGGGCCTAGATTTTTTGTTTAATTAATTCAACTCCTACAGAGGGATCCTTGGTGACATTTTGGTTAAATGATCATTTAAGGAAAAATAACGCAGTGCCACACTGACCATGAAGATGATGCCAAGCACTGCCAGCCACCGGCGCAGATTTGATGCGGGTCTCCACTCGAACTTCACCCAGCTGTACGGTGTGAACTGGAATGCGATGCGTTTTATCTTCCCCCTGTTATTAAACCACACACCGGAATATCAGGTACTAATCTCACAAGTGTGAAACAAAAGTCGCAGAGAAACACAACAAAAATAATATGCTTGTTATTCATCTTTAAATATTTCTGACTCTGGGTCGGCCCAGATTACATTACATTAAGGTAATTACATTAAAGCTGCGCGCCCGTATATAACAAGCCACAGTCTAACATCATTAAGCAGCGTCCACACAGGAAGCATTGAGTGACAAGGGACTTGCGCGATAAAGCAAACCGTATCGCGATACAAGCAAATCTCACTCGTGGCCATCTTTGGTTGCCTAGGTAACCCTCTTCCATGTTTCCCGCTTGAAAATATTTCCAAGTAAAACCATGAGCAGTGAACAGCTGGTTCCCTACAGGAAGTGTAGATCCACGAGCAGTATCTAGTTAGTTTACTAATAAATAGCTTACATTATCATTCACCCTCATTATTTAGCTTATATTAGCTTACATTATAACAAATAGCATATTATTATTATTATTATTATTATTATTATTGCGGGGCAAGTATCAAATGGAGTCTCTTGTGCATCATGAACTGGGAAGAGTTAAACATATATAAATATATACTCATGGGAAATGCCAAACATTCTGAAAACATGAGGGTTTTTTTTCCGAGTTTCTGGTTATTATCCCTGTAAAATATCAGTGCAGTCGTAAAGCACAGGATATTTAAACACAGCGGTAATGAAATGATCTGCTCTTCAATATTGATGTTGACAGAATCATTACATTTAAAGCATTTATAAGACACTCTTTTCCAGAGAAACAGAAGTGCTTTAAAGACATTATCAGTGAATATATTCTTATACTGGTTCGTCAGGACACAGACTAAGAATACCGTCAGTCAAACTCAGTGGGTAGGTGTTGTGTGTGTGGGTTTTTTTTTTTTGTGTGTGTGTAAAACATAGTGCTAATCTAATTACTGCCGAAAAAGGTAGGTTTTCAGCCGTCGTTTGAAGACACCCGGTGACTCAGCTTTCCGGACAAGCATTCCACCACCATGGAGCCAGAACAGAGAAGAGTTTAGATGCATTTTTCCCTTGTCCCTTGGTTGAATGAGGGACCAGTCTATCAGTGGTGGAGGATCTGAGAGAATGCGGAGCAGTGCAGGGTGTGATAAGTGCTTTGAGGTAGGAGGGTGCAGGTCCAATTTTGGCTTTGTAGGCATGCATTAGAGTTTTAAATGTAATGCGAGCAGCTACAGGAAGCCAATGGAGAGATTGTGGCAGTGCAGTGGTGTTGGAAAATTTGGGAAGGTTGAAAATAAGCCATGCAGCTTGATCATTAAACTTGTGTGGAGTGGCTGATTGTCTCATGTTACAGGGTTCTCTCTTTTCAGTTATGATAAGACATGCTGGAGTCCCTGCTTGCACTCAGCACTAATAAACTCTCTTCTTTAAACATTACACTATTATGAGCATATCTAACCTCTCTCTCTCTCTCTCTCTCTCTCTCTCTCTCTCTCTCTCTCTCTGTGTGTGTTTTTGTTGAGGTACACATGCTACTTCTGAAATACCAGTGATCCTGATCCTTCTGCTCTCTGAATCCTATGATCCGTCCTGATGTGCTACCACTGGTTGGAGTTTTCATCTTAGAAGCCCCTCGCTCCTGCTGATGATGATTCATATGGACCTAAATATACACTGTGAAGATGACTTTTCACTGCTGGTGATATAAACTATATTAATGAAATGATTTAGGACTACAATTATTATTACAGTTACAAGAAACTAGACTTAGAAACTATAGTGAAGTTTCTGCTACATGGTTTGTATTTTAAACTGGTTTCACCCAAATGAGGATGGGTTTCCCCTTTGAGTCTGGTTCCTCTCAAGGTTTCTTCCTCATGTCATCTGAGGGGTTTTTTCCTTGCCACTGTCGCTGCAGGCTTGCTCACTGGGAGTGTGTAGGGTTTATAAAGAAATGTATAAATTCTTTATCAAATTTGTGTTTATTATGTAAAGCTGCTTTGCGACAATATCAGTTGTAAAAAGTACTTTACCAATAAAACTGAACTGAATTGAATCGTGTTCATTGTTTCCCCACAAAGAATGTTTTGGGAACTCTGTGTTTGGAAGCGTGCGTCAATCAACGACATCTTTGAGTTCTGATTGATAATCGCTCTCTGTACCCGCCCACTTCGCATTCGCCTCTCGTCGCTCATTTCACTGGCGTTCACTGACTTTGCATGGTCGCTTATCGCTCATCACTTCCTCTGTGTCAAAGTTTTTGAAACCACCACGAAAACCAAACTAGACACGTAAAAGACCTTCAACCAGCACAGTTATTAAGCCCGTGGGAAGTGTGTCCATACATCACTGATGGAGACCCTGAGCTGTGTTCTGCCCAGTGTTTCCCCACACACCTAAAATACAGATTTATTGGCATCATGTATGTGCACACCTGTCCATCATGTCCACCTTTCCAGTTACAGGTCCAGCTTAATACCTCAAGGTGATCACTGTGTGTGATATCAGTGTGTGTGTGGCCAAAAGTACGTGGATACCTGACTATAATAACTAGAAAGGAGGAATAAATCTGGGATGGGATATTCAACAAGTACATATGGAAGAGATAGCCAGGTATCCACATACTTTGACGATACAGTGTGCATAATCTCCTTGAGATATTGTCCTGGATATCTGGATCTGGTTTTAAAAGGATGCTGGTTTGCTGCTACTGGAAGTGGCTGGATATTGTCATATTTGCTATTCCACAATGTTCTTGATGATTGTCAGTAGAGGTGCCAATCTTTTGGCATCACAAAGCCCTAGCACATATCCAGAAGCCCCAGGACGTGTGATACGTGCAGAGAAGCCAGGAAACATGAAACAGTGTGCAGAAATGAAGGGATCCAGATGACGCTTCTGTGACACTGTGGCCCATCTGGTACATTTAAACCTTCGGGCAGGCCTTAGCGCCATGGTCTGTAGACACTCTTAAATCTTTTATGTATATCTGGGGTTTTATTTCATGAAACACAAGGAAGGAATTTCCCGTCTTCTTGCAAATGTTCGGCCTTAACAGTAGACTATTTGTGCATGTTGTAGGATTAGGCGTATTTCCTACCTGAAATTCCCCAACAGTTTATCCCTCTCCTCTGTGACGTTATTTCCCCTCAAATGCCCACCTTCCTAGACACATCTTTCTTAATGTAAACATTTGTATTGGGATAGCAACAGATCATTTTTAAAAGAGCACTTAGTGAGCACAAACCTCCACCAAGCCCAGTAACTCCCCCAGATGAACCTAAATGTCGAAAATCTCCTCATCTGACCATGTTAAAGAATCCTTAAAAAAAAATTCCTGGATCCAGAATTTGATCCAGATCATCTCCAAAATTCTAATCCAAAGTCTTCTTTGACCGAAAGCCTCTGGTAGAAATTTCATGAAAATCCTTATACAACTTGTTTTTGCATAATTCCGCTAACAAACGCAAACTTAACCTGAAATAACCTCCTTGGTGGAGATAATTATGAACACGCGGCCTGTAAACTGAAGTGAGATCCATGTAGGGATCCACCTTCCTTCGGGTTTTATCTCCAACCAGAATTTAACACACCTCTTTTAGCTGATCGAGAACTTCTGAAGGCAATGATTAGAAGTTCAGGTGGACATTGTTAGGGTTTGAGGTCTTCAGGAAGGTACACGGTTGGTAAACACTGGTGTAGAAGACCCCTATCCTGAAACCCAGAATGTCTTCAAATGCAAAAACAAACTAAAGCCGAGGTCTAGCTTCCTGTTTCAGCGGGGTATTTGGAGGATACACCCAGGGTGAAGTGACACTACAGTACTTACTTGTACGTGGGAATGTTCCACAGTCCTTGCCACTGATACGGCTTCATGGAAAGCCAGCCGAGCGTCTTCATGCCGCAGTATATACCCAAACCGTTACACACAAGCACGTCCATAATCCACTGGGAGAGAAGGAAAGAAATAATCAGTCTACAGTGTACGGTAAAAAGTAGAAGAGAAAACGAAAAGAAGACTCACATGGTCCCACCAGCACTCGGAGAAGTTTGGTAACTGGTGCTCCAGACTGTACTCCAAAAACTCAAACATCACACTGATGATCATGCACATCCACCAGTCTCGGATCATCAGGGTCTGACAAACGGAAACCAAGACACGTGTGCGTCGTTATCATAAAAATCACTAAAATAAATCCTACAACTGACCAGAAGTTTCAGTTTTTACGTTCCGGCGGTTTCACATGATTTAAAAAAAAATCTTTTACATTTTTAATCGTCCTCTAGGTAGAGCTGCTGTATGAATAAGAGTAGATAGAACTGGGCGCTGGAATCGATAAATGATCCTCATTATCACGATATAATCACTTATATTTCCAGTCAAATGAATTTTTTGTATCGCATCATGATTTCGCAGAAATAGGGCGTTGATGCGTGTGGGGAGTGAAGGTTTGTACGTCTGGACTGATTCCACAGAAGAGCTACGGTAGCACAAACTGCTGAAAAAAGATAGAAAGGAATCAGAACCCACAATGCATTGCACCTTGCTGTGTGTGGGGCTGCCTAGCTGCACATCAGTCAGGTGGTGTTAATGTTATGGCTGATTGGTGATAAATATCGTTATGAGGTGAAAACATCGCAATATCATTTTTAGGTCATATCGTCCAGCCCCATAAAATAACCTGAAAAACAGGGAGAGAACCCCTCACACACCCACCTTAATGTACCAACCAAGAAAATGAGCAGGAACAAATCCATCCATTTTATCCTGTAACAACAAACACAAATTAGCGTTTGTTTAGGTTTGTGCGTCTCAGGGTGAACGTGTGTGTGAGGGAAAGAGATTGATTTGTTACCCAGACATTGTGGAAGGGGTCAGTGGTGTTTCCTGGATCATAGATAAGACAGTTTCCTCCATAATCTCTCTCCGGTAGAGGAACACCCAACTTTGGGTCGATGTACTTCATAAACAGCCGCCCGTCCTGCACTGTCTGCAGCGTGCACACAATATGGACTTAAAAAAAAACAAAAACAATAAACCGAAGCAAAATTCATCAAAAATGTGTGCGTGTGTGTACAGGAATGACTTCAGACCCACTTGGAAAAGAATGAAGATGAGGAACAGCTCATAGACAACGCTGACACAGAGCCAGAAGCGCCAGTAAGCTGAAAGCAGAGGAGAGAAATACTATCACGGCGGGTCACGTGCGCACGCAAACGCCATCCTTATACATGATGTCATGAAATCTCACAAGATACAAGAAATACACAGAAAAATATTTCTACTCAATGAATCGGTTCAAATTCTAGGGCTTGGAGATATAAACCCAACATGTCTGCATGTGATTGTATGTGTATGTGTGTGTCTCTCTGCACGCATGCATGTCTGTCTGCTGGCATGCACCTGTGTTTGTTCTGTGTACATGTTTGTCTGTAAGTGTGCATCTGTCTGTCCACGTGTATGTCTGTGAGAGTGTGTGCATCAGCGTGAGACACACACACACACACATCTGTGTGTCTATGTCCACAGGTGTATTGATCTGTGTGTGTCTGTTGGTCTATGCACCCATGCATCTGTGTGTGTCTGTCTGTCGATCTGTGTGTGTGTGTTTGTCCGTTTGCATGTCTGCTTGAGTGTGTGTGAGTGTGATTGCGTGTGTGCGCTTGTCTGTTTGAATATCTGCATAAGAAAGAGAGTGTGTGTTTGCTCGTCTCTCTGCATGCACGTGTGTGCTTGTCTGTCTGGGTCTGTGGGTTTGTCTGTGTGTCTGCGCTTGCATGTCTGTCTGTGTGTGTATGTCTGTCTGCATGTGCTTGTCTGCCTGTCTGCGTGCGTGCCTGTCTGTCTGCGTGTGTGTGTATGTCTGTCTGCATGTCTGCATGTGCTTGTCTGCCTGTCTGCGTGTGTGTCTGTCTGCGTGTTTGTCTGTGTGCGAGCCTGTCTGCGTGCAAGCGTGTCTGTCTGTCTGCGTGCGTGTCTGTCAGTGTGTGCATTTGCTTGTCTGTCTCTGTGCACATGTGTGCTTGTCTGTCTGTCTGCTCACACCCCCCAGCCTCTGCTTTAGGGCAACGCAGCTCATCTTTCCTCCAGAGCTGCTCTTTCCCCCCAGGCTGCTCTGTTGCCATGCTACTTCCTGCTTTAATTAGTAGGCAGGTTCATATTCACACACTGGGGGACAGAGTCGCCCGAATCACCCTGCACACTCTCCTCGGAGGTTCTTTGGGAAGAAACTCATTCCAAAGTAAAGCAAGGAGAGGACTCGAATCATTCGGCCCTCTCGGTTTCTAATCAGAAACAATACAATCACTCCGCTCTTTAGCGCCTGGGCCTTCAGGTTTTGGTGAATGGTGCGCAATTAGAGAACTGGTTTTATTTTTTACAGCAGAGAGAGAGAGAGAGAGAGAGAGAGAGAGAGAGAGAGAGAGAGAGAGAGAGAGAGAGAGAGAGAGAGAGAG
>JBCNYH010000007.1:2938110-2949150 GCA_039654325.1 Tandanus tandanus
CACAAGCTCCGAAAAATCTTCAACCGCAACACCATCAAGATCAGCTACAGCTGCATGAACAACACCAAACAAATAATTGACAATCACAACAAACGCATCCTAAACCCACCCAAGCAAGCCGACAGCACTGCCGCAACACCCGAAGAAATCAAAACATGCAACTGCCGGCAAAAGAAAACCTGTCCGCTCAACGGTAACTTCCTTCAATCATCGGTCATTTACCAGCCACGGTCACGCGCAAAGACAACAACACAACAGAAACGTACATCAGACTCACAGAAAATTATTTCAAAACAAGGTATAGAAATCACACCTCCTCATTCTGCCACGCTAAGCACAGAAACAGCACCGAGCTTAGCAAGCACATCTGGAACCTCAAAGACAACAACATTGAACACTTCATCTCCTGGCGCATCCTGTCATCGCACTCACCGTATAACAGCTCAAGCAAAAGATGCAACCTCTGCCTCAAAGAGAAGCTTCCTAATCATATGCCGTCCTGAACTATCCACACTCAATAATCGTTGGACATGCCCGAAACACCACACCAGGGAGGCGTTCGGGAGGCATTCTAATCAGATGCCCGAGCCACCTCAACGGGCTCCTCTCAACGCGGAGGAGCAGCGGTTCTACTCCAAGCTCCTCCCGGATGGATGTTTTATTATATTTTTCAATTATTGCTGGAATCTCGGTTCACACCAAATCGAAATCATAGCCAGCGTCTCTTCTCGATTCTGGCACCTCTTCCACAGCTTAGCGTGATGCGTAGATGGAAAATTCGAAACAAGCCGCTGAAATTTCACTCCTTCTGCAGACATTATATTGTGCAAGTTTTATCACAGAGGAATGTGAAGATGTACGACCATCTTCCACCTGATGAACTAATCCCATACGAATTTGAGATATTTCTGAGATAAATTTAAACAAAATAAATAGATTTTTTCCATTTTTTTCCTGATCCCACGGAGGAGCGCTGAGTGAAAAACTACAGCAAACAATTCCACAGTTTTAAAGAGACCACCCCTTCCCCTACAAACATACATGCACACACACACACACACACAAAACTATCCTTGTGAGGACGTTCCATTGGTGTAATGATTAATACAGCTTATTAATGCTACGCACTAATTCACAAGCTGTAGAAGCGAAGAGAAAAAAGTTTTGGGGCGCTCAGTGTTTGGCGATTCTGTAAAGCGATGGAATCTTTAATCTGTGATTGGACGAAATAGAAATAATAATAAAAAGGAAACCTATTCGCTGTTTCCTGTTTCTTGTTTTTGTTTAAAAAAATAAATAAATAAAAAACAACAGCATATATATGTGTGTGGGCGTGTGAGTGAATTAGAGTGATGATGTCACAAGGACGGTGGGAATCAGAGAATTCGAATTTATGATGTCACTCAGGGGTTACTAGCACGCACGCACGCGAACAAAAAAAAACAATCACGAGTCACTTTGGCGCCAATCCAAAAGACGCAGCAACCAATCGGAATGAAGCGGAGGCGGGCTCTTGTGAAGCACGCTGGCCAATCCTGTGATGTGTACACACGTGATTGGACCAACCAGCTCGCACGCCTGTGAGACTGCGCGTTCCTGTCAGGCAACAGGGCTCTTTAAAATTCGGGTGTAGCAACGCTGCCTGGTAACGCTTCGGTTCCGGTTAAAGTTTGATAAGAGTCGCGACTTTCCCTGAGTTTATAACCGCGCAGGTTTTGGATAGTGTGTTAAGACTGCCATGCCTGGGGTCCGTCTTTCTGTCAGCGGTTTAGGAGCTGCGAGAGGCAGCGCCTTCCCTCGGCCTCCGTCCCAGCACGCGCACAGCAGGGGTGCGTGTCGCAGTCTTTTCGGTCCGGTCGATCACGACGAGCTGAACCGGGACATCGAGGCGAAACTGCGGGAGATCTCCGAGCGGGACCAGACGCGCTGGAATTTCAACTTCGTGGCCGGGACGCCGCTGCGCGGAGACTACGACTGGGAAGGAACCGCGGCGGACGCGGCGCCAACTTTCTACCAGGAGTCGGTACAAGTCGGGAAAAGGAGAGCGGTGTGTGCGCACGTTAATCCGCGTACAGAGCCCCCGAACCGGGAGAACCGGGCTCGGGGCGACGCGGGACACGGAGCTGCTGCTGTTCCTCCTCCAGAGCCGGGCTGCGCGAGGGGGGCCGCCGGGAGGAGGAAGAGAAAAACAAGCGCACAGCCCACTACAACCACGAGCCGCATTACGGGTGAGAAAACCACCTGCGCGCGCTTCATAATATAATATAATATAATACACACCCGAGCTGAGGGTTTTCGTAAAGCGGCCCGCGTGTAATTCTCTCTTGTTTTTTTTCTTGTTTTTGTAGATTTTTACGCTAAACGAAGGAAGCAGAGATCCGTCTCCCCGTCCAGCTCTCTCTCTTCAGAGCAAACACCGCGGAAACGACTCCGCTGAAGGTACACAAGAGGACCTGATTGTGTTTTCATACGTTTATCTTATATGTGGTTTAACTTTTTAATGGTTTCGCTTGACGACTTGTCGCTACAGCTCGGATAGTTTCCTCCCCGACCGTTTAATGGCGGCGTGTTAGTGTTTGTTGTTGGATGACCAGGAGAGGGAGGGGCCCTGGTGAGGCTGGGGGATGGGGGAGGGGCCATGGTAGGGAGGGGGCGCGCGCGTTCTGTGGCGGGAAAAAAAGGTCATCAGTAATGGCGACAGTGAGGTGTTTATATCTATTAAAGTCCTGCTGTGGTTCCTAAACTCACCAAAGTCTGCCATGTTCTGTGTGTTTTTTCCCCTTCAGGAGTATACAGTGAAGACAGAACTCTACTTAAGTGAAGAAATAAACACAGAAACCTCGTCGTCACCATGGAGAAAAGCTTCAACGGTTCAAACCTTCGGCCCTGAGGAGGAAACTCTGAGGAGGAACCAGCGTCATGATGATGAGGCAGCCTCAAGCACCTGCTGAAGAATGTAGCGTGAAATATTTATGCACCTGGGACCGAGCGTGGCGTCGGACCTCGTGTATATAAGTAATAGTGTTTGTGAGCCGTCCTGTCTTTATACTGTTTACTTTCGAAGCACTGGGGTGTTTCCGTCTAATTCAGCTGTTCACCAATGGAGGTCATTAGCAGTTGTTTCTTGATTTATTTAACTGTTTTTTTTTTTTTTTTTTTAACCCTGACTATCATAATCCACTCATGATGTTTACATGCACAAAATATTCCAGTGTTTTTCTGTTATTCCCACTAATCCGTTTACGCGCTTAAAGAGAACGAATGCTGCTCCCATTCACACGGCGCCGCCTCGTACCCTCCTCATACACCGTACACGTCGAGACTTTTGTACGTGCTGCGACGCGCCGTAATGACCCTTGCTGACGTGCGTATTCCAAATGCACTGTACACGTCCAAAGGGTGCCTTCAACACAACTGTTAAATTTGGGATGTATAACGATACCAACGGAATATTTTTGTATGTAAACGTACTGAACAGCCTTGTGTTCACAACTGATCGACAATTAACCAGGTCCGCATACTAACACACACTGTCTTTACTTCTATTAAACAGCCTTGTTATTTTTTTCATTTTTGCCAGATGTTGATTATGGTTCACTTGAAGATTTGATGTTTAGACCTGGAAACGGGAAATGCAACTACCTTTTTTTTTGTTTTTTTTTGTAAGTGTTAACTAACAAAGCTCTAATGACTGAGACATTACTCCACTATGCGAACTCTTACCTTTTGTGTAAATATGTACATAAAGATTGTAAAGGACCTTGAAACTATTATTTATGTTTCATTGTAGGTTTTCTCGCCTTTTCCTTTTCTTTTTTTTTGAATGTAGCGTTCTTCCTAAAAACACATGGTCATGTTTCTGAGCCATTTTGTCACTTCACTGTTTTTGAAGTCTGATTGTTTTTGTTATGTTTTGTAATGTAATATAATGTGTATCATTCAAACAGTCCCTGTGTTTTGTTTTTCTTTCTGAAGTCATGGAGGCTCTGTGGGTGCAAGCTGGCATCTGACATGAGAAACAGGTTTCATAGCATTTTATGCAAATTCCACAGATTTGCTTTTTACTGTATATAATTACAGGTTTTTTTGAGTGAGTGCACGTTAATCATTTTTCTGTGCATGAAAAGACAAGATATTTGATGGATGTGTGTGATCCGTTTATGGATTATTTTCTATTGGGTTTGTGTCAAATTTCTTTACTATGTAGAATGTGTACATTTACTTACTAATTACTCTGTTCACTATATTAATATTTGCAATCAATTTGTTATGCGCTTTAGGTGTGTAACATTATTTAAACATGATTTTGATGGTGCATGTTTGTGATCGTGTATACCTTGCACATAGACTGATATACAGGATATCCAGAGTAGTTTAGGCTGTCTGGTCACAGTTGAAGTAGTCTGACATTACAACCCTTTACTGTGTTGAACATATCTGAACACACATCAAACCTAGCTGGTGATTGGTTACAATAGCAAAAGAAAACTATAGTTAAAGATCTAGCCTAATGGATCATGATTTTTTTTTTTGTTGCACCATGCAGAACAAAGAGTCTGGTCAGAATTGGTGTAAAAAAGTATGAATCCATGGTCCCAATCTTCCTTGTGTCACCAGTCCAGGGTGGGTGGGGGTCGTGTAATGGTGTGGGGATGTTTCCTGATACACTGTGGTCTGTAATACCAGATGACTAATGAATGCCACTGCCTGAGTGTGGCCACAATATACGACTCACCATGGCTGAATACTTGGTTCTGATTGGTCAATTATGTTATTTGTGTCTGTATAACAGACTGCTACTACACAATGTGTCATTGGAAACACTTATTTGCTGAATTAAGTTTTTCCTCCTGCTTATGTGGAAACACACATAAGCAGGAGGAGAACATGCAAATTGAACACAGCAATGCTCTTGCTGAGCCTGGGACTCGAACCCTGGACCTTCTTGCTGTGAGGTGGACATGCTAACTACTATGCCCCCCACTGACCAATCAGAATCGAGTATTCAAATGTAATAATTTGCATTAATGTCCAAATCACCGTACACGATGCCTATTTACATCATATCAGGAAAAAAAATCTAATATTTAGCTTCTCATTTACAATGTAGTACATTCGACAAAGAAACGTCAGTACCGGTAAGCTGTGCTCCGCATTTTTTTCATGGAAAACTTTTCTATATGGAAGAACACAAGAAAAACAAACCAAAATGAGGTTTTTATGGTTATTACTCCATATTAAAGTGTGATAACGATCACACTAGCTGCTCCAAGTGACTGTAAAACAACTGAGTGTCAGTATATTGATTCAAGCGTTATCCACTCAGAATATAGCTGATAATCCCCTGATAGCAGACCAATCAGATCATGTTGTTTCCATGTAGTATAAATAAGATAAAATACAACAGTGGGAAATTAGTTTTATGTACATTGTTATGAAAGTGTACACTGTAAATTGATATGATGGTCCGGGTACAAAGATATCATAAAATCACCACCTGGATTTTGTAAAATGAATTTAATTTGTATGATGATTTTCTTTCCACACGAACGCTTTCCCAGTTCAGGAATGATGCTTTCCAGTGTCTCTTGTAAGATGAGAGCAGTGTGTCTACTTTTCTGTCTCTGGAAAACAATGGCTTAAACACAGCCACACCGAGTGTGGAGTTTAAACAACGTGCGTCCCATGGATCAGGTGTAGCAGGTATAGCACACCTGTCCTTATAGAGTGAAAACCCCAGGCTTCCTGCTGGCACAAGACAAAGCCAAGAGGACAAAACCTTTTCCCACAAGGCAGTGTCACTTACACCTGTTCATGTCCTCATCACAATGGGATGCCCAGGAATGGAAACGTGACGCTACTTCCTTTTCATCAGTGGCATGGACATAAAAGGGCTTTAGCTGTATCTAAATGTGTGTGTGTGTGTGTGTGTGTGTGTGTGTGTGCTTTTCCAGTTCATTTGAAGCATTTGTATGGAAATGATGGTTCCATGTTGTGATGAGGTGTAAACAGCAGATCAGTGAATACGCCAAAGCCAGAATTATTAAATAATCTTCTCAAAGGATCTTTATCTGGTTGAGAATGAAGCAGATGTTCTGGTAAAGGCTTAAAAGCTTTGGCATCGTAGTAGAGGGCGACCCAATAAAACATCCCACGTTTCAAAGGTAACTGAAAAAAACCCCTTTAAAGATAATCAGCTTATTGTTTCCACACATGAAACCTCATTCAGTACAGTTTTTATACATCATGTCTTAAAGATCCTCCAAATGGTGGCCGTCATCGTCTATACACTCTTGGAGGTGATTTCTGGAGGCTGCCATGGCTCGATGGGTCATGTTGCGTGGAACTGCGGCGACCTCCTACTGAATTGCAACCTTAAGGGCTTCAAGAGTTTACACTTGTGATTTAAGGTAGGTCCACAGGAAAAAATCACAAGGGGCAAGGTCAGGGGAACGGGGCAGCCACCCAACAAGCACGACGTAATCCCCCGATCCGGAAATATTTCCCTCAGCACTTCCAGTGATCTTCGAGCTGTGTGTGCCGTAGCTCCATCGTACTGAAACCACACATCAAATTCTTCAAAATCAAGTTGGGGTTGGGCCCCCAACAGACCTTAGCACCATCTCTCCTGCCTCACTAAGTTTAAAGTCTGCAAATAATAATTTAATTGTCTTCTCTCCCATCACTCACTCTTCTGCCGAACTGCTTGATCCTACTACGGTCGCGAGCAGGCTGGTGCCGATCTCTAGGCACCAGCCTGCACCAGCCTCCACGCTGGTGCCTATTAGCTTAGTATATCATTTTAGCTTAGGCCGGATTAAAAAAAAACGTTTTTCTCATCAGAACTTTTTGAAAACTTAAACGAGCCACTTTTTTTTTTCTTAATAGAGAAATGTCGAAGCCCAAACGCTTTTAAAGCTAAATGTAGGTAAAGTGACTGAAGCTAGGAGCTTGAGGTGACTTCCAGCAATTTGCTGAGGAGATTTTTGAACAAATAAACAAGAATAAATAACAAGAACCTTTTAGAAGTACTTGTTTATTTAAATTTTCTGCTTCTCAATACGCCCTAAATGACCCATCTTTTACATGTGCATTTAACATGCACTAAACTCTGAAACTCGGAACAACAGCATCCTTGCAGAATCACAATCACAGCATCTATCATGAAATCGCGTTCTGTCGTTTTTACGTTGCCTGAGGCATTTCCCGAAGTTTTGAGCATGGTTTTTCGGAAAACAAATTGGTGGTGCCAATTTCTGGGTGCGGACGCTGATGAGAAACTGGGGATGTTTTTAATCCAGCCTAAGAGTATATATCTGTTAACACGATTCAGCAGTGTTAGCAAAAACATGCTTCGTTTCAGCTTTGCGTAGAGCTCTAAATAAACATATATAAATATATCCTCACAGGACATGTCAACAGTTTCGGACTTTTGCTTGTAAGATTTCTGTGTGTAGTCGGAATATTTTGACACGGCATTAATGAGCAACTCTACCATGTTGATGTAGGCAGAACAATTACACTTGTGTTCTTGTTCCCTACGGAAAGTTTCATTCATTCATTTTCTGAACTGCTTAATCCTAATTAGAGTCGCGGGGAGGCTGGTACACCCTGGACAGCTCGCTAGGCCTTCGCAGGGCAGAAACACGCTGACGGCAACCCAATGGCCTACTCTTTACGAACGACAGCTATGGTTCTTTTACATGCCTCTCACCAGAGTCAGTGAGAGACATGGCTGGCCTTTGATAACCCAGTTAGCTGCACTGGGGGGACAGCAGTGGCAACTTGATGATAGTGGGGCTTGAACCCATGACCTTCAGATCAGTAAGCCAGCACCGTGCCACCAGGCCACCACTGCCCCTACCGAAAGTTTTTTTGGGGAATTCAGTGTTTGGTAGCATCTGGTAATCAACAGTGTCTTCTTCACTCTGATTGGTGTTTCCTTAAATCACGTCACCTGAAAGTTCAGCTCGACTGAACTCTGCACCCATCCACTTCATGTTGCTTGAGAAAATGTTGTATCTCATTGTTTATTTCACTGATTACTTTATTTACTTGTCACTCTTCAATTCTTGTGTGCATTAAAGTACATAACAGGCTTTACTTCTTTAATATAAACCATGGTGACCCTGAGCAAAGTAAAGCAGTAAAGCTCCAGATTTTCTGCCAACTTAGTAGGATTAAGCCATTCAACAAATGACTACATGAGTGAGTAATTTAGTCGTAGCCAATTTCTACCCATCAAGTATTGCTTTCACTTCAAGTGACCAGCTCACTTTGCACTTCCAAGGTACAACAAATGCACCTTAAATAAATGTGGCCTTTGTTTATCTTACAAGCTTCACATGCGATCAACCACTCCCAGTCCCACTTACAGGAAATGATAAACCACTGTTCAAGGGGGATCCCAATCCTAGTACATACCACCAGTCTAATTAAAGCCTCATAGAAATAAGCCTCACCACTCAGCAGCCAACTTACGTGCCTGGGCGGTTATTACAGGCTAACAAGACCATGCCAAGATCAAGCCCTTATTTAAATGAATGTGGAGAGAGCAGCAAGTGGCCATTTTCAATGACTTGTGGAACATAAACACTGAATGTATAGAATGACCACTCAAAGGTGCATACAACCACCATCTTTGGAATTCCACACTTTTTCCATATATTTCTATTAAACATTCCTTGAGTGGCTTGTGTCCTCCCTTCTAACGTCTCTGGACTATTGGAGCTGAGTCACTCTGAGTCATGGGGCTGGGAGTGTAACACTGCTCATATGTACATGCTATGTATGTGTTAGGGTTGGTTGCCTGGCTGGTGACGCAAACAGGCAAGTAAAAAAAACATTTCCACTTAAATACCAGAAAATTCCAAATACTGATTGATGGGAAGGTGTGAAGGTGTGTGACCCAGCAGTACCAGTTTATGGTACCAAAAATTTCTGTTTGAGCATTTCAACTTGATCTTACTGTTCATTTGGAATGTAAAGAGGAAGAAATATTAACAGAGGGAAAGAAAAAGGGAGAAGGAAAATGGTATGGACATCATCATCACCATCATCATCATCAACAACAACAACACAACAAGAGTTGATATAATTATAAAAAAAAATAAAAACAAGAAATTGTTAAATAATAATTAAAAACAGATCACAAAGATTGCAGAGTCAGGTTTTAAGTAGATGTTGTGCTGGAATCTTGTTGGTTTGATGGTGGCTTGTTTGGAGGGTTGGCTGGTTGGTGGGTTGGTCGTTTGGTGAGTTGGTTTGTGGGTTGTTTTGATGGCGTTTGGTTGGTGGGTTGGTTGGTTGGTGAGTTGGTTGTTTGGTAGTTTGGTGAGTTGGTTGGTGGGATGTTTTGATGGTGTTTGGTTGGTTGGTGAGTTGGTTGATTGGTAGTTTAGTGAGTTGGTTGGTGGGATGTTTTGATGGTGTTTGGTTGGTGGGTTGGTTGGTTGGAGGGTTGTTTTGATGGTGTTTGGTTGGTTGGTGGGTTGTTTTGATGGTGTTTGGTTGGTTGGTTGGTGGGTTGGTTTGACGGTGGTTTGGTTGGTTAATTGGCTGGTTGGTTGGAGGATGGGTGGGTTGATTGAATGATTGATTGTTTGGATGATTTATTGATGGGCTCTGATAATGAAATTCCTGAAAACAAGCTAGCTTGAACTATAATGGTATGCCCACACAGCCACTGAAACAAGATAATATCTGATATGTGCTACTAGTAAACTGGCCACCCCACAAATAAAAACATGATTTAATGTAAGCTGGATATAAAACTTTATTAAACTTTGTATAAATAGCACACATACTGCATAAGCTAGCATTACCTGGGAGACAATAAACAGGCTGAGAGTCAAAACCCAGCAACAAACATTCAATTCCCTCAGTTGCCATGTCATTACCAAGCCCTGCCTTACACACACAATCCTCTCATAGAAAACATCAGTACCGCCCTTACAGTCATAAAATCAGTGGACCATGACTCCATACACATACAACACGAATGTGAGCAATTTCATTGGATAGAAGCAGCTGAGGAACCTGCATGACTGAAGTTAAGATCATTGTGTCAGACAAGAAAGATGGGTGGCCTTCCAGAACAACCCCAAGTTTATTTCTCGGTGAATGAATCACTTGGGCAGGAATGCTAAGTAGGTTTCATTTAGAAAAAGCAGTTTCAGGCCTGAATCAATAACAGACACGTGACCTCTGACCTCTTTAATTTGGCAGATGGACTAATATCCCAGTTAATGAATAGATCCACTGACATCCCTGACAATAACAGTAATGTCACACAAATAGAGAAGATTAGCATGAAAACACCCACCCAGACATCTATACAAATATAGATGTGCACATAAAACAGTCAGTCAGTCTGTGAGGACATGTGGAGGAGTAGATGGGGAGGGGGGGTGTTTGGAGGACCTGATGGTCCAGCTGTCCCTCTGATCTCTCAGCTGACAGAATGGAGCATGTGTGTGAGTGTGTGTGTGGTCAGTGAAGGGGGTTTCTCTAAGAGCTTCCTGAGTGTTGCTGTTTACAAACTGTCTCAGTCACTTCACAGCTGTGTTTCCGTCAGCACCAGCTGGCCAACCAGTGACGATGAGGCATCCAGGGAAGAGCACGGCACGAGATGGGGATCGCACACCAACGCATCCATCTCACTTAATTCCATCTCAGTTTTCACTTTGTTACCATGTTACATGAGTACACAGAGACGTGATCAGATTACAGACAAAATAAATAATTTTTTAAAAAAGTCAGAACAAATACACAGAAGCATGGTGGACATGTACAGAAGGAAGTGTCACAGCTGTTGGAGATCCCAGTGTTTTGATTTTGGGTTCAGCAAACAAGAAATCATCAAAATTATTGTTTTCATATTAATTGCATTATATACTTTTATTGTATTATAAACGTTTACTATATAAATATATTTTATTATATACATTTATTGTGTATGTATATATATATATATATATATATATATATATATATATATATATATATATTTATTTATTTATTTCTGTATTTCTTTATTTT
>JBCNYH010000007.1:2999468-3012033 GCA_039654325.1 Tandanus tandanus
CCCCCCCCCCCCCCCCCCCCCCCCCCCCCCCCCCCCCCCCCCCCCCCCCCCCCACCTTACAGACTCAACACAGAAATGACCTCCCTGAGTGTGGGGCTTAAACCGTGGAACTTCTTGCTAACCACTACGCCACCGTGCCGCCCGTATGTAAATATAAACTATTTTACTTTTATTTCATTGTTTTTTATGTTGTATATACTAAAACTTTCAAAGAGAGTCAAACTGAGTGTGTGAAGAGGGTTAAATGGACACTTGCTTGTGTATGTGCTCAAGTTAACCTGCATTTTTAAAAAACATTAAAAAATAAATGCCTGGTGGAGCGAACACGTGTTCACTGACCTTTCACATGGCACCAACTGCCATATATAACTTATAGACATCTTTACTAGTTACTCCGTATAAACCGTGAGTGTACGTCGAGTTTATATCTCATCACCCTGTCTGTAGACTGTTTCATAATAATGATGAAATAGCTGTTAATCAGCGCTCGTTTTTGGGTTTATAAAAAATACATCTCTTAGCATTTATTAACAAGGGATTTTATCTTTCTGAAAACTTTATATTCAGAACATTTGCTGAAAGGGTAATATCCCGTATTTTGTTCTATATTGAACCTTTCGCAGTTCTCCCCAAGGGTCGAAAAAAGAACGCTTAAGCATAATATATTTCAATTTTTTTCCCCCCACCAAGAATTTGGAGTTGATGTTATGAATGAGTTTCTGCTTCAGACACCATTAAAGTTGAAGGAAATAAAATTATCAGAGTGGCACGGTGGTGCTTCAGGCAGCGGTGGTGCTTCAAAGCACCAGCGTTTTTGAGCTTGATATCCGAGAAGTGTCTGTGAAAGGTTTTACTGTTTTCTCCACCGCTCCCAAAAAGATGCCGGTACATTCATGGAACGATGGAATTACAGCAGGACCCAAAAATACCGCTCTTTAACAAATCAGCTGATAAGATAAAAATAACAAAGTTTCCTCAAAGCTTATACTCTTCTTCATCTTCTTCTTCTTCTTCTTCTTTTTTAGGCTGCTCCAGTTAGGGGTTGCCACAGTGGATCATCCTTTTCCATCTCTCCAATCACCTGCATGTCCTCACTCATGTAGGACATGCTATTGTTAATCAATCCATCCATTTTCCTCTGCGTATCCAATGATGGGTCACGGAAGCAACAAGTCTTGAAGGGGAAACCCAGGTATCGTTTTCCCAAGCAACACTCTCCAGCTCCCCCTGGGGATCCTGAGGCGTTCCCAGGCCAGGCGTTCTCAGTTGTAGTATATATAATTAGTGTGGGAATGTTATTATTAATGCTATTTTTAGTAGTAGCACCACTAGTACAATTACGACATGCTAGTATTAATGGTGTTAAAAGTTATACTATTATTCATTTATTCATTTTCTGAACCACTTAATCCTAATTAGGGTCGCGGGGAGGCTGGCACCCATCCTATATCAGCCAACTCTGGGCGAGGGTAGAGCACACCTTGGACAGCTCACCAGGCCATCGCAGGGCAGAAACACGCTGAAGGCAACTCAATGGCCTTCTCTTTACGAACGACAGCAATGGTTCTTTTACATGCCTCTCACCACAGTCAGTGAGAAACATTCTGTTACAAAAGTCCTTAGTATCAGTGGTTGTGCTATGATATCAGCATGGTTTGCATGCATTGTATATAAAAAAATATATCTAGCAATAAGTAGAAATAAGGCCACTGTGCTAAATACAGACTTTTTTGGGTGTTCAGGACCCAATGAATTCACTGGATAGGCAAATTAGAGTGGGAGGAAATGCTAAACTGCAGAAAATCAATAGAAAATCTAATCTGTGTAGGATCCATTGTGTTCAGTGTGATTTAAGTCACGTCCCAGGGTTATTACATACACATGACATACAGTGTTATCTCTTGGAAATAAAATAGAATCAGCCACAATATCTTTCTGAAAACATTGGCTTACTCCTGTGTGCGAATATCGGTGGCGTAGTGGTTAGCACGTCCGCCTCACAGCCAGAAGGTCCTGGGTTTGAGTCCCGGGCTTGGGCGTTTCTGTGTGGAGTCTGCATGTTCAACAAACAAATAAACAAAAAAAGTGGTGTGTGCGTATGTATTCACCCCCTTTGCTATGAAGCCCCTAAATAAGAAACACACAACCATTTACAGACACATCTAGGGGCAATCAAAAATATTCAGCTAGCCTTAAGTACATGTCTTTGGACTGTGGGACGAAACCAGAGCACACAGAGGAAACCCACACAAACACATAGAGAACATGCAAACTTCACAAAGAAACGCCCTCGCCAGGCATCGGGCTTGAACCCAGGACCTTACTGCTGTAAGGCACAAGTGCAACTTTAAACTAACCAATCACAGTGAGATTTAACATGTAATTCAGTGTTCTGATTGTTACCATGTATTTGTTCTGTTGTAAAACGGTGTAAGAGACCCTCTGGAAGTTATTACAGTAAGTTGTTCATTTTGATGTCTAAGCTAGTTCACTGTACTGATATTATAACCAGCAAACCAACATGAATAAATTAAGTAATGCGAAAAACAAAAGTAGGGGCGGCACCGGAGCGTAGTGGTAACATTTGTATGTTCTCCCTGTGCTTACGTGGGCTTCCTCTGGGTACTCCAGTTTCCTCCTACAGTCCAAAGACATGTACATAAGGCCAATTGCTATGAGTGTGAATGGTTGTGATGCGATGGCCTGCGATGGTCTAGCGAACTGTTCAGGGTGTACCCTGTTGGCTGAGATAGGCTCCAGCCTCCTCACAACCCTAATAGTAGGATTAAGCAGCTTGGCAAATGAGTGAGTGATGAGATGAGTGAGTCATGTGACATGTAACTGCCTAAAAAGTTTGGGGTTCATGGTTACGCTGATATGAAGCTACGACCCAGAGAGAGGGGAGAAAAAACAGCGCAGAGCGTTTATAGTGGTGCATGGTTCACAGAATGCTTTTGACTGGCTCTGTTTAAATCCCTGTGAAGGATTAACTGGAAATCTGTGTTCCTGCAGAGACGGAGCATTGCAAAGACCAACCTCAGACATACACTCCTTGTAGACAAAAACAAAATAAGCCATTACAGATATCATTCTACATTAAAATGAGGCCTTTTCTTCATTCTCATGCCAGGAATCGCATGCTGGTGTTAGAGGAGGAGGAGGAAAAAGGTTGTGTACTACACACTGATTGTTCTGAAGATTATATCAGTTACTGAAGGACCTGAGAGAGGCTGAGCATCATGGAGATGATGCAGGAGCTGAAATCTTTAGAGATAACATTACAGAAAGCTGATTAAATATACAGAAGGCAGGAGCGAGAACCCGTCTCTAAATAAAGGAACTGAAGGTACTGAAAGATAAAAATTTACCACCACGGTCTCTGTAAGCCCTCACCAGTGAGCATTCTTTTTAAGCGGAAGGAAAAAATAAATATGTGATGCCTGTATAACTGCGTAAGTTACACTCTGTACTCTTTATTAAGATTTCAAGACCACTGAGGAGAAGACTTACACATGCTCTCTGAGTGAACTCGAATATGTTCAGATTTTTTTTCTCTCCCTTTCTTTTGGATCTTAGCCAAAACAAAGCAAGGGATTGTTTTTCCATCCTGCTTCAGTTTACAATCAGCAGCAGATGTTGAGAAAGGGATTTTTATTGTCTGGCTACCAAAGCAGCCATAACAGCAATCATGTTTTAATGATGGATTGCAAGCCATTTGAGTATAAATACATATTTTATTGGCAAAGTGTGGAATTCAGGTATTGTATTGTATTGTATTGTATCAATTAATAGTTAGCACACAGTGAAATATGCATATTTTATTCTGACCTTCTATAAGTATATGTATAGTTATTCTACGCAATGAGCACCCGGACTTAAGCAAAGTATTAAACATCACAGGTATTTCTATTCTAGAAATGATTAGGGTTCGAGTTTGGGTGAAAGGGACAGAGTCGCCATTCACAATGTGCACGTGCAGAAGCATCAAATGTTGGCAGGTACACTTATGTCAGCTGCAAAGCATATCTCAGTCATTCGTGACACAAAACTCAAAAATCTTTTCCTTATCTTCATCTTCATCTTCTTCCGCTTGATCTGGGGTCGGGTCGCGGGGGCAGCAGCCTAAGCAGTGAGGTCCAGACGTCCCTCTCCCCAGCCAGTCCCTCCAACGTGCTCCGGGTTGACCTCGGGGTCTCCTCCCGGTTGACATGCCCAAAACACCACACCAGGGAGGTGTTTGGGAGGCATTCTAATCAGATGCTTGAGTCACCTCAACTGGCTCCTCTCAACACGGAGGAGTGGCGGTTCTACTCCGAGCTCCTCCTGGATGACAGAACTTCTCACCCTATCTCTAAGGAAGAGCCCTGCCACCCTGCAAATGAAGCTCATTTCAGCTGCTTGTATTCGCGATATTGTTCTTTCGGTCACTACCCAAAGCTCGTGACCATAGGTGAGGGTAGGAACGTAAATTGACTGGTAAATCAAGAGTTTAGCCTTCCGGGTCAGCTCCCTTTTTACCACGATGGACCAGTACAAGCTCCGGTTTACAGCAGAGGCTGCAACGATCTGCGTGTTGATCTCCCGCTCCATCCTTCCCTCACTCTTGAATAAGACCCCAAGATACTTGAACTCCTCCACTTGGAGCAGGACCTCATTCCAGACCCGGAGGGTGCATTCCACCCTTTTCCGGCTGAGAACCATGGCCTCCGACTTGCTGATTCTCAGGCTGAGGGGTGTGATTCCATGATAGTTGGAACACACTCTCCGGTCCCCTTTTTTAAAAAGGGGTACTACCACCCTGGTTTACCAATCCAGAGGTATGGCCCCCGATGACCACGCAATGTTGCAGAGACTTGTCAACCAAGACTTCCCCCTCCTTGAATCGCCACCTTATTGTGGTGGAGGGGTTTGCGTGTCTTAATTATCCTGGGAGCTATGTTCTCGGGGGCATTATGCCCCTGGTAGGGTCACACAAGGCAAACAGGTCCCAGGTGAAGGTCCAGAAGACCTTTATGAGCAGGATTAATTCAAGGACACAGTTTCCTGGGCTAGGGGCTCGAAGGCGAGCGCCTGGTGGTCAGCCTTCTGCCCATGGAGCTGGCCGGGCCCAGCCCAAAGAGGAGACATGGGTCCACCCTCCCATGGACCCACCACCTGTGGGAGGGGCAATAGGGGTTGGGTGCAGTGTAAGCTGGGTGGCAGCTGAAGGCATAGGTTCAGACGGACTGATACTCGGCTACTGACTCTGTCTTTTGGGACATGGAATGTCACCTCTCTGGCGGGGAAGGAGCTTGAGCTGGTGCACGAGGTTGAGAGATACCGACTAGATATAGTTGGGCTCAACTCAACACATAGCTTGGGCTCTGGAACAACCCTTCTCGAGAGGGGATGGACCTTGTTTCATTCTGGAGTTGCTCATGGGTAGAGGCAGCGAGCTGGTGTGGGCATCTTTGTTGCCCCCCATCTCGGTGCCCCCATGTTGGGGTTCTCGCCAGTTGATGAAAGGGTGGCCTCCCTCACCTCCTGGTTGGGGGACGCGTCCTGACTGTTGTTTGTGCTTATGCACCAAATAACAGTTCAGAATACCCACCCTTTTTGGAGTCCCTAGGGGATGTGTTAGAGGGCGCTCCCCCTGGGGACTCTCTCGTCGTCAATGCCCATGTGGGCAATGACAGTGTGACCTGGAAGGGTGTGATTGGTATGTACGGCCTCTACGATCTGAACCCAAACGGTGTTTCTATGTTGGACTTATGTGCTTGTCATGGAACCCAGGACCTTCTTGCTGTAAGGCAGATGTGTTAACCACTACACCACTGTAACTTCCATGATACAATTTATACAAAAATATACTCCTCCCAGTTGGATGTGCTCAGAAAACTTCTAAAGGGAGGTGACAGCATTTTTCTATCACGCAACAGGTGAGTTTCATAAGACCCACCCACAACAGTCCTAGGAATTTGCCCAATTTTCTGTCGTGGACCAAGGGGCGATTTGGAACAGCCAATTAGCCTAATGTGCATGTTTTTGGACTGTGGGAGGAAACCAGGGTACCCAGAAGAAAGCCACGCAAACACAGGGTGAATAGGCCTTGCTGAGCCCAGGACTCGAACCCAGGACCTTCTTGCTGTTAGGCAGATGTGCTAATCAGTGGCTATGAAGCTTTAGGACTTTAATGTAGGAGTATTATAAAATGAGGAAGGTTACAGACTCCATGTGTGTCTTGATTTAAATCTTCGCTGGCCACAAATACATTTTACTTTCCATTTACAACAACTCTAAAAATATTGTGATTGAATCTGAGTGAAAAATATGGATCATGTGTAGAGGACCTGTAAGCCTGTAACAGTAAACAGCCGAGCTGGAAAAGCGTGCAGCTACATATCAGAGGCAGGACGCAGAATGAACACTCAGTACTGACCTTCTCTTAATCAACTCAAGGCTGCCAGAATATGCTTACGATATCAATAAAGGCTCCATCCAACACCTCAGCAGCTCCCGGGCGTGTGGTGGTCCTTGCATGCTGTTTAGGAGTGGTGCTATGGGGCTGTTATTACTCTCAACCACCCTTGAACTTTGAAAAGTGCCATAGACGATAGTGGTTATTGATTAAGGATTGCACCCTAGGGAGCATTTGTAGTGGCAGCTGTAGAGCTGAACTGAGAATGAAATACACACTCGGGGCATATCTAATGGACAAATGGATGGACAGCAAGCTAGCTTTGGAGCTTTGTAAATCAATGCAACAGAGAGATCATCACTGCTGTCAGAAAGCTGCTGTTCCTTATCTGCTCTGGGTCCAAACTATTCAATCACTGACCCAATTAAATTCCTGATGGTGAAGATGACGTTTACTGCCTACCCAATTTAGTCTCCTTTGGCAGGGTCAAAAGTTCCAACACTTTCATGCAGAAGTTGACGACTATTTTCAATCTAGCAACTGTTTCTATTTTTCTCTCTTTTTTCTCTCTTTCATAAAAGGCCATGCATCGCCTACTGAAAGAAAGCAAATCAATAGAGAGTGGAAAGAAAATCGCAGGAATCTGTCAAACCACATGGGTTTCTGTCTGAAAGGCAGCACTGAACTTACAGGCTGGTTTTATCTCCCAGACACGTTGGTCTTAAAGAGCGCTTGGCCCGAGTTTCAATTACTCCCTGGGGAAAACAAAGAGGTCAAGTGCTAAGCTCACTCCCGAAATGGTAAAGCTTTTCATATCTGGGCGAGTGTAGGAGGACACAGAGACTTTCAGCAAAACACGATGGGATCAATTTAATGTTAAATAAAAAGTGTATGTCTAGAATTTTTACTAACCGACACTACAACACATTATTATTATTATGATTATGATTATGATGATTATTATTATCATTATTATTAGTAGTAGTAGTAGTATTGTTATTATTATATATGATATATTATTATGTTATTATTATATATGATTATTATTATTATTATTATTATTATTATTATTATTATTATTATTAATAATAATAATAATAATGTCATTATTATTTTTATTATCAGTCATTAGTCATCAGTCATCTTCTCCGGCTTGGACCATGGACGGGTTGCGGGGGCAGCAGCCTAAGCAATGAGGTCCAGGCACCCCTCTCCCCAGCCACTTCCTCCAGCTCTTCCTGGGGTGACACCAAAGCATTCCCAGACCAGCTGAGAGACATAGTCCCTCCTGCGTGTTCTGGGTCGACCTCGGGGTCTCTTCCCAGTTGGGCATCCCGAAACACCGCACCAGGGAAGCGTTCGAGAGGCATTCTAATCAGATGCCTGAGCCACCTCAACTGGGTCCTCTCAACGTGGAGGAGTAGTAGTTCTACTCCGAGCTCCTCCCGGATGGCCGAGCTTCTCACCCTATCTCTAAGGGAGAGCCCTGCCACCCTGAGAAGGAAGCTCCACAATCTTGTTCTTTCAGTCACTTCCCAAAGCTTGTGATCATAGGTGAGGGTTGTAACATACATCGACTGTTAAATTGAGTTTTTCCTTTCGGCGCAACTACCTCTTCACCACGACAGGCTGGTACAAGGTCCGCTTTACAGCAGAGGCTGCACCGATCCGCCTGTCGCTCTCCCGTTCTATCCTTTCCTCACTTGTGAACAACTCCCCGAGATACCTGAACTCCTCCACTTGAGGCAGGACCTCATTCAAGACCCGGAGTGTGCATTCCACCCTTTTCCGACTGAGAACCATGGCCTCAGACTTGGAGATGCTGATTGTCATCATGGTGCTTCACACTCCAACTCCAGTGAGAGCTCCAGAAAGAGCTGAAGGTCCCGGCTTGATGAAGCCTAAACGACAACATCATCGGCAAAAAGCAGAGACGAGATCCTATGGCCACCAAACCAGAACATCTCAATGCCTCGGCTGCACCTAGAAATTCTGTCCATAAAAATTATGAACAGAACCGGTGACAAAAGACAGCCTTGGCAGAGTCCAACCCTCACTGGAAACAAATTCGACCTGTTGTTACCAATGTGGACCAAGTTCTGGCCCCAGTGATACATAGACCTAATGGCTTGTACCAACGTGTCCGGTACACTGTACTCCTGGAGCACACCCCACAAGATAGCCTGAGGGACACGGTCGAAAGCCTCCTCTAAATCCACAAAGCACATGTGGACCGATTGGGCAAACTTCCACGACCCTCTAGGATCCTGTAGAGTAGACCTGGGCAATGCACGGCCCCCAGGCCGCACCCGGCCCGTTGGTTGTCCCTGACAGGCCCGCGTAAGTTACGTTCGTACATAGGTGCGTAGCCTATGCCCGTATGTATATATGCATACCCTACGCACGTATAAATGCGTTGCAGTCTACCTTTGTATACGTGCGTAAGCTACATACATATACATACGTATGTATATATATGTAGCTTACGCACATATAAATACGTTGTAGTCTACCTTTGTATACGTGCGTAAGTTACATACATATACATACGTATGTGCGTGCATATATAAATCCGCAAAAATGTCTAATCTGCAAAAATGTCCGCTCATGCTAAAAAAAGAAAGATTGATGCAGAATTCAGAGTTTTTCCACAAAATGTGGACTTCTAGGTATTTATTTACTGAAGTCAGAGGAAAAGCCATGTGTTTAGATTGTGGAGAGCAGATCGCTGTGTTTAAGGACTACAATTTGAATCACCATTACGAGACTAAACACACAGAGAAATACAAAAACATGACCGATGCCGAATGGGCACGGACATCTGAAGCTTTGCTAGCTAATCTACAAAAGCAGCAAGTCTTTTTTACCAAGCTTCATACATCCAGAGATGCAGCGACCAAGACCAGCTTTGTGATATCATACAAAATCACTAAAAACAATAAGTCATTTTCCAAGGGGGAATTCAACAGAGTGTTTGGTGGACACCCAAGAAGCATTTGAGAATGTGCCCCTCTACAGAAGAACAGTGACAAGAAGGATTGAGAACATTGCAGGAAATCTGGAGCCTCAGCTGCAAAATAAAGTGGACAACATTGATTTTTTCTCCTTGGCTTTGGACGAGAGCTGTGATATCCGCGACACAGCCCAGCTACTTGTCTTTGTTCGTGGGATAACAAAGGACTTTACGATCATTGAGGAGCAATGCAGTCAATGAAAGGGACGACGAAGGGGAGTGATTTGTTCATGGAGGTAAATGCATGCTTGGACAAGCTGGGACTAAAATGGGACAGTCTGGAAGGTATTACAATGTATGGCTGCCCAAATCTAACAGGGGAAAAGGGTGAACTTTAAAAACGGATGCAAGATAAAATGACTGAAATCAACCTGGGAATGAAATTGATATTCTTACATTGTATCATACATCAGAATGTGTTGTGTAAGTCAGTGCTAAAACTTAGCCATGTTATTGATGTTGTGATTAAAATAGTTCTTTATACTTTATACTTCATTAGGGCATGGGCATTAAATTACAGACAGTTTGTTGCGCTCATGGAGGAGCATGAGATTGAACATGGTGACATAGGCTACCACACAACTGTGAGATGGCTCAGCCTGGGCAAAGTGCTGAAAATATTTTGGGACTTAAAAGAACATATTAAAGAGTTCTGTGAGAAGAAAGGCAAAGACATTTCCATAGCTCTCAGGTGGGGACTGGATGGCAGATCTTGCATTTGCTATTGGTGTGACAGCACTGATGAATTAACTAAATACCAAACTGCAATGTAGGGGCCTTTTTGTTCACGAAATGTACAGTCTGGTGAAGGCTTTCATGAGAAAGTTGCAGTTTCTTTCAAGGCAACTGGAAAGCAACAATCTCACTCACATGCAAACCCTGAGAGAAGTCACACCATCAGCTGATCACCTCTGCAGGTACTCATCCATGTTAGAAGCACTGCATGGTGAGTTTTCAAGTCAATTTGAAGACTTCAAAACAACTGAGGGTGAAATGCACATGATTTCCTCTCCCTTTACCTGCAATGTTGATAATGTACCCAGTGATGTTCAGCTGAAACTCATTGACCTGCAGTCTGATATGATACTGGCAGAGCAGTTTAAGTCAGTATCGCTGCTGGATTTTTACTCTTCTCTCAAGGAGGAGAACTTTCCACACATAAGGAAGCATGCTTAGAAGATGTTGGTTTCTACCTCATATCTTTGGATCTACCTACATATGTGAGCAAACATTCACAGTGGAGAACTTTAACAAATTCAGGTACAGATACAACCAAGACAGTCCTACAATACTATGAGGTAATCAGGGTCGATCTCATCCACCCCAGGAGCCTGGCCACAGAGGAGCTTTTTGACTACCTCGGTGACCTCAGCCCCAGCGATCGGCGGACCTCCACTCAAACCCCCAGGGTCTTTCTCTTCCACAGAGGGCATGTTCACCAATGTCCTTTTGGCCACAGCTATTGGCTGCTGGCTCAGTAATGGAGACACGGAACATGTCCCATTCAGATTTCATGTCCTCTGCCTGCTTTGGGATGTGATAGTAGCTCTGGCAGAGGAAGAAGTTCTGACAGGAATTTGGGAGCAGAGGAAGGCTGTGCTGACAGGAGACTCCACCAAACGTTCCCAGGAGACCCTAACTACACACTTGGGTCTCCCAGGTCTGAAGGTCAGCCCCCCCCGCCATCGGAGCCAGCTCACCACCAGGTGGTGATTGGTTGACAGCTCAGCTCCTCTCTTCATCCTGAGTGTCCAGAACATGTGGTCACAAATCCGATGACACAACTACAAAGTCGATCATCAAATTGCAGCCTAGGGTGTCTTGGTGCCAAGTGCACTTATGGACACCCTTATTTTCTAACATGGTGTTCGTCATGGACAAACTGTGACGAGCACAGAAGTCCAACAATGAAACATCATTCAGGTTCAGATCAGAGAGGCCATACCTACCAATCACACCCATCTAGGTCACATTGTCATTACCCACATGGGCGTTGAAGTCTCCCAGGATGACGAGGGAGTCCCCTGGGGGAAGCTCTCTAGCACAAACAACAGTCAGGACCTATCCTCCCATCCGAGGTGGAGGGAGGCTACCCTTTTGTCAACTGGGGAGAACCCCAACATGTGGGTGCCAAGACAGGGGGCAAAAAGGATGCCCACACTGGCTTGCTGCCTCTCCCCATTAACAACTCTAGAATGGAAAGGTCCAGCCCCTCTCAAGATGGGTGGTTCCAGAGTCCAAGCTATGTGTCGAGGTGAGTCCAACTATATCTAGTCCATATCTCTCAACCTCGTGCACCAGTTCATGCTCCTTCTCCAACAGAGAGGTGACATTCCATGTCCCAAGAGCCGGAGTCAGCAGCCGAGGGTCGGTCTGTCAGAACCCATGCCTTTGGCTGCCACCCAGCTTACAATGCACCTAAACCCTATAGACCCTCCTTCAAGTAGTGGGTCCATGGTAGGGTAGACTCATGTCTCCTCTTCAGGCTAGGCCCGGCTGGGCTCCATAAGCAGAAACCACCAGGCGCTCGCCTTTGATCCCCTTCCCCAGGTCTGGCTCCAGGGGGGACACCGGTAATCCGCGTCTGGGCAAGGGAAACTGTGATCTTGCTGTTTTATTTTCCATAGGAGTCTTCTGAACCACTCTTAGTCTGCAAAAATTCAATTTGTCTCTTTTTGGTTAAGGTGAGATTGCTGTCAAAATTTTCCTATAATTGCGGACACACTGAAGAAATCCCCCATAAATTCTCCACATTACCCAATTAGTATTACCAGTTCCCTATTCTCTCTCCCTCTCTTTCTCTTTTGTTCTCTTGTGCTCTCCCTCTCTCTTCTCTTTCCTTTCTCTCATGCACTCTCTCCCTTGTGCTCTCTCTCTCTTTTCCTCTCACTTGTGCTCCTTCTCTTTCTCTTCCTCTTTCTTGAGCTCTCTTGTCTCTTTTTGGTTAGGGTGAGATTGCTGTCAAAAGTTTCCTATAATTGTGGACACACTGAAGAAATCCCCATAAATTCTCCACATTTCCCAATTAATATTACCAGTTCCCTATTCTCTCTCTCTCTCTCTCTCTCTCTCTCTCTCTCTCTCTCTCTCTCTCTCTCTCTCTTTTTTTAAATAGACCTCATTTAAAAAGTATAAACCCAATTTCCAAGTACACA
>JBCNYH010000007.1:3027481-3043803 GCA_039654325.1 Tandanus tandanus
ACCACCGCACGTTCCTTTCACCCCCCCCACCCCCCCCCCCCCCCCCCCCCCACCCCCCCCCCCCCCCCCCCCCCCCCCCCCCCCTCCCCCCCTTTCTCCCTTCCTCCGCCTCCTTAATGGTTTGTGTTGACACTAGTAATAGCGTAGCGATGAAGAAAGTGAAGGAACGAGGTAAGTATTCAACCTAGCCAGATTTCTGAATCTAATTTACTCATGTAAGCTTGATAACTCTCTCAACCCGACAATTGGTTTGGATGGTCAGGAACGTAACAGGAACCATCAAGAGAGTTTTACATCACCATGGACTGAGAGGCTGCCATCCAGGGAAGAAGGTCCTGGTCTAAACTCAAGATAACAGCTGACAACTTGGACAAAAAAAAAAAAAAGCTTTGTGAAAGAAAGTATGGCCCCAGTGACCAGAAAGAAATTTCATCGTGTAACAATGAGGCATTAAAGGCCCATTTATGCTCAACGTAAAAAACGGATATTGACAGATCCTTCTATCCGTACTCTGTTCATTACATATGTAAGGACGAAGCAGTACCACCAGCAACCAAGAAGAAACTGTACTAATAGCAGAACTTTCTTAGGAGAACTGATGAGTTTTTACACTATAAAAACTTCATAGATATACTGTACATTTTATACTGTGAGTTATTCTACTAATAAAACTAAAACCCCAAAAATACCCGCTCCTGCACCACCGCTCAGACCCGCACAATAACGAAACTGAAACCCCAAAAAAACCACACTTGCACACAAAAATAGTAATGGAGAAAAGTAGTAATGGAAAAAAAATCACAATCCATCTAACTCAGACAAAATTTCATCGAGCAAAACATGAAACATCAACAGCCACACAGAACATGAACTCGTTACACGGATAACTAGCCACCATTAGGATGGCAACCATCACTGAGGGCCCCGCTTTGGCCGAAGTACACACTCAAAATATGTAAACAGACACCACATGAACTAGACACTCTGTCTGATCATGTGCTTCAAGGCCAAAGTGGGGGGTAAAAGTGAATAATGAAATTTACTCTTGTTGGGCCGTATCTCTGAACTGACCAAAGACAAATTGTTTGTGAACCATGACTTTGACCTTGAAGCGAGTGACCAGGCCATACCCCATGCTGTATCTGTAAGGCCAACCATACAGAAAACATGTTCTGTAAAAGCCTTTTCTTTTAAGTGGGATCAAAGGTTTAGGTGAACTAACTTTTCCTGCTTTCGCTTCAAAACCATAGTTGGGAAATGCAGAGGAGAGTCATTATTTTCTCCAGGGTCAGACACCTCAGACACCTATTAATAGAGAGATCTATTTATGCAGTACCTAAAACCGTATATCAAGAAATTATAAACATCTATATAGCGTTACTTCACTTAACCACAGAAAAATACATTTAATACAAAACAGCTGGAAGGCGACTTGACGTGAATCAGACGGTGGCAAAGGGGGAAAAGGCAGTTGGTGTGAGACCAATTTGTTTGTATCCACGACAAGTTCATAAGCAAACGGAGCAAAAGAATTCTCCATGTACACGTACAAATATATCTAATGGCCCCACAGACCATTGCCGCCGCCCACCACGCTGTTCTGCGTTTTCCTGTGTCTTAATAAAGTAGATTACGATATCCTTTACTGTCACCATGTTTGTGCTTCCTCATCTATAAACTGCCCCCGGTGGATGTAGTGCTTAATATCGATGCCGATGTAAACGGCATACGGAAGTATGTGAATGGTGTCAACTGAAACGTTTATTTTCGTATGTAAAGGGAGCATAAATGGGATTTAAGAAGCCTGTACTAAAATGTTAAGCATGGTGACGGTAGCATCACGCTCGGAGGCTGTTCTTCCGTATAACCTTAAACCATCACAAACCTGGACACGGTGGCCTAATGAAACCAAACACACCCCGGAACTGGTTGTGGAATGGAAAAGTCATTTGGACTAGCCTTCATAAACACCTGATCTCGACCTGAGCGAAAACATGCAGGCGTTGCTTAAAGGTCAAGTTTGTTCCAGGAAACAAATTCAACTCATTTCTGTCAGGGAAGGTGGTGAAATATCCAACCAGAATCCTTGCAGAAGCTTACTGATGGTTAGCAAAAGCAACCGGTGAAGGTGAAACTCGCTAAAGGAGATTAGGAGTACAGAATGCGTATTTTTCCAGTTTGTATAATTTTTATGTATCCACTGCACCAAATTCTTGGTTTTTTTCCTATTAAAATACATGTTGTACAAAAACCGATCCAGAATTTCTTTGTTGTCCTTCACGCACATGAAAAGGAGACTTGTGTAATGTTAGCCAGGTGAGACACTGCCAGATTTCTTCACATTAATAAACTCTGAACGGCCTCCATTCACTCAGACTGAAAGCGAGAGTGTCTTTCACATGAGAAAGGAGACGGAAGACTAGATCTGAGAAGAAACATTCCATATACACATATGGTTCCGATTATCGCCTGTTTATTGAGGAGAAATGATATCGTTCTGCCTGAGCGAGATCACAACGTACGATGGTAAAACGTGGAGCTCCTGCGCAAAAACAAGCACATACGCTTTTATCAATCTCCAAATACTCTGCATGAACCTCCTGATTTTTCACAAACACAAACAGGCTGCCTGATGAGTAACGTCAGGATGATTTGTCAAAATAAGTGGGTGAATCCGTGTCTGCGTACCTTCTCTAGTAAGATTTTGACGCAGGCAAGATGACCCTCATAAATGGCAGACAGCAAGGGAGTGATGCCATGTTTGTCTGCAGCCTGAGGAGTAGAAACGAGAGAGACAGAGACACAGAGGAGTTAATATCAGCGCACGGGACGTTATTGCAGGATTTATCAAACAAAGTTTTCTCTTTAGCACAACAGTAAGCACTATATTACATCCAGAGAAGTTTGGGGTGAACAATGAGAGGATTCATGTAGCATGATAAAAATAAAGCACCAACACACCACTTAACAATAAATCAACACGAACCTGGGGGCGTCAAGGGATTAGGTCGCCAGTTGCACATGTGCAAATCGGTCAGGGAAGTTAGATTTCACGTGGGCCATAGGAAAGTTACGCATCCAGCATTACGAAGAAAGAGTTTTACAATTCTAGTCAATCTTAGAGCTCTTTTCACCATCTGAGCTAAATTCATCCACTGGACATTGCACTAAATCAAGACTTTTTTAATGAGATCTGGCTTCACAACCTAAAAAATATGGCTTCAAGAAAGTCAAAGGTGTGCCAGTCTCTCCCCGGAAGGCTGATGATATCGCCAGATCACCCCTTTAAAAACAGGAGAGTTTGGGAAGCCAGGCACAAGTGCATATGGATGGAGAACGATGTGTATTCTATGTGCCAGAGCCTTAAAAGGAGCTGCTTGTATGCAATTGATTAGGCGTCTGTCAGCAATTTAGTCTTGCTTGAGTTACCGCGAAGAGAGAGGTGAGATTTCTAATGAAGAATGGCCAGTCATATACAGTATATACTAGTTAACTTGACTGTTGTGACCTTGAAACAAGGCCAAGGTGACCCATATACAATCCCACTGTATTTGCCCTTTAGAGGGATCTATCCTCCAAATTTGGTGATCCTATATCATTTCCTTCCAGTTATCGCACTACATACAGACGGACGGACAGAACCCATTCCTATAACTTCTCTGGGACTGCAGGAGCTAAAAATTCTAACCAAGCAATCCATGTGTAAGAAATAAAGCCCAACAATTAGTGAGTGATTCATCAGCACAATCAGTGCATTAGCATCATTTTATTCATAAATTGAGGTGTGAAGTACAAGAGAAGTGTACTGAAGTAACGCAAGCTTACATTCACATCTGCTCCTCTAGACAACAGGAACTCCACCACGTCAGAATGGCCGCCGTCTGTAGCGTAGTGCAGGGGCTTTCTACCACCCTCCAGTGTCCGGTTCACATCCTCATCCTGCAACACAAACACACACAGTTTGGGGCCATTCTTAAGGCTTCAGCATTCATGGAGAGAAAAATCAACACAACTCTTTCCTGTGGCTGAGTTCAAAAATAATTAAGCTTCTTATGGTATCCATGAATATGCTAACAATTCAACTTAATAAATAAATTAATTATAAGTTTAAATCCATTTATCTTGTAGTTATACAAATTAGTAAACACTAAAAATGGCCCATGTTTCGGCCAGCAACAGGGATCTAATTTGCATATGAATGAATGATGCAATATTCTTTCTTTTATACGTATGATTGCACACTGTTTTAATGTATGTAAACAGAATCCCATATAAATTTTTAGAAGTGCCTAGTTTTATTTAATTCAGAAGTTCACTAGTTTAGATTTGATTTGTTAGTTTAATATCGGTATACAGGTATTTTTGCCATTAACTTGTCTTACATAAACAGACGCATTCACATGATTCCTATTCTCATGATTTTGCACACATGCGAGAGTGAAACAGCAGCCTTTTCTAACTGGCTAATGCAAACTTTTAAACGGATTTTAGTAGATCGCAATTTTGAAAATGTAAGTAAAAACCACCTGATAATGAAAATATACATATGTTAATTTGTAACAGGAGAGTTTAGAAAGCTTGCCTTTCATTTTACTTTAAAGGTTTTTTAATTTTCAGCGAGCAAGGCTTCTAATCAGTATATTTCCAAATATAGTTTTCTTTCTTTTGCAGATACGTAGTGAAAAGACAGCACACATACAAAACGTTTTTCACTTTATGAGCTAAAAGTGAACCAAACATCAGTTTAAATACCTAAAATTGCATGTTTACAAATTTGAAATTAAATGGCCATTCATTTTTTCATGAACGTGAATATTTTGGTCTTTGATTTCTTATAATACTTTGCCCATATGATCTTTTTAAAATGTTAATGGCAATCTCACACTCTGGCTTCTTTATTTTTAAACTACAACCTATGAATTTCACAAAGAGGAAATGCGCGCACGCACTTAATCAATGCACACTTCTGACCTCATCACCTCCATTCTGTCTCAGTGCTGCTCGCCATCCCTTCACTTGTTGTCGAATTGTTTCTGCTCGAGCCAGCGTCTGAACTCCAGACATTAATATTTATCCAACAAAAAATGTGTAAGTGCTCTTTGTGTATCCATATCTGTCGGAGTGATCCTTTCTCCATTTTTTATCTCTCTTACAGTAAAACTTGTTTCTTTTCCTTTCCTTCTGTATTAATTTGAGCTTCTAGTTAGTTATCAGGAACTTTACACACCCAGAGTCCCTCTCACATACTCACACCACAGTCTTGAATATACACTCTCTCAGTCTCGCTCTCACGTACATATAACCACAGATACTCTCTGTCTCTGTCTCTCTCTCTCTCTCTCACACACTCGACTGATGTTCAATCCAGTACTCATGTCCGGGTCCTTCCTCCCACACAGAAGTCAAATGATGGTGACGGTCACACCGGCTCAGTCAGTAAAGCCAGCTGTGATTCTTCATCGATGTGATTCAGGGCTGTACTGGAACCAGGACACTGCATCACAACCTTCTGTGCAAACACAATGACTAATCTATTTTACTTTCCACTGAAGCACAGCGAAATATTTTAATAAAGATCGCTGGCCAATGGGCTTCAGCACTGGGCCAATACACTGGACTGTATATCACACACACACACGCGCACACACACACACAGGATAACAGATTCCGTAACAAAGGCCAAACACTGGAACTAAATTTGGAAAATAAATTATTATTCTAAAAATACTTGTTATTAAAGAGACTCAATTCATTTTTCCTTCAGCTGGGGTGGAATATTTCATTATTTAATATTATTTATACGGCATTATATTCACCAGGCAAGCATATTTCTGTGTGATCACTCAAGTGCTTAAAAGAAAAAAGTAGTATTTGTTAGTATATCATTATTCGATGACCCGATGTGTTAGTTCCTCATTATATAACTTTATCTGTAAGCAGATAAAATGTGTACAGTAGAACGCACAAGTGTGATGCGCGTTGTTGCTGTCAATATAAAGGCCAAAGGGCCGTTCGTACCAACGCAGCAACCCATCGTTAAGCAATAAAATAAAAAACTCAGAGAGCGCGAGAGCGAGATGGCAAAAACATGGTGTGACTAATCAACTACATGGTATCAGTCAACATTTAATTCATGTTAGAACAATCTTTACGCATTTATTGCAATGAAATAGCAGGATTACCTGAAAATATCTGCATCTTGATATCTTCTTAAGCATAAACAAAGAAGTGACTCAATGTTTACATGATTGATGAAACTCATGGCCACTTTGTGGAACAGTTGCAGTTACTGGTTAAAGTTCAGATATTTACCCATTTTCAGAGCATCATTTTTCATTTCGAAAAACTCCACAGTTCTTCAGGAAGCTCCTTCCCCATGTACCTACCCCTGAACACTCTGATTTTGAGTGCTGGATGGCCTGTTTGGCTTCCTCCTCCTATTTATGGTATCTCTCCGCTTTCTATGTGTACTCTGCTCTGACTGGTGACATTCCAACGGCTCAAAGATCCACAGTCAGTGCACTGGGATGCAGAATGGGATGGGGGGAGACACTGTTGTGCATGGGGATGCCAGGACACACTACTGTGACCCCCAGAATGCATGAGGATTGCTTGAATTCATGTGAATTGATGTGGTCACGATATCGCAGAGTCCTGGAGGGAGTGCTTCTTATGAAGAAAGGACCACAGAAAACTGTGGATGACAGAAAAATTTTATTGGTGGCGAAGAAAAACCCGTTCAACAACAGTTTGCAGATTAACCCCAATTTGTAGGAGGTAGGTGTATCGGTGTCAAAATCAACAATCAAGAGAAAACTTCACCCAAATCAATACAGAGGGCTTACTACCAGATATCACCCACCTGTTAAGCCTGAAAAAGAAGAACAGCGGCTCAGAGAGTAAGATGACTACGGCGAAGGAATGGAAGGGTTCGTGATCTAAACCATGAAAGCTCAGGTTACGGTGTGGGTGTGTACAGCTGCTAATGGAATTGCTTCTCTTGTATTTATTGATGTGACTGCTCACATTCAACCAAAGACTTCAGATCCCACTGGACGGTGGCTCACGCTGCAGATGGACACTGACCTGAAACTTGCTTTGAAAGCAGCCCAAGACTTTTTAAGGCTAGGAAGTAAAATGTTCCGAGATGGCCAAGTCGAATCCCCAGACCTGAATTCAACTGAGCTGCATTTCACTTAAGAAAACTAGAGCTACCGCCTGGCTGTTATATATAAGTGGTGTACAAAGCAGAGAGTGAAAGTACTGTGGGGACAAAAACAGAGTCCAGTGTATGGGCGTCAAACTGTTGCACAAAATAAATCTAAGCACACATGAGGCCACACTGACCTTGAACGTTGAACTATGACCTCCAAAATCTAATCAGCTCATCCTAGGGTCAGAGGGGATTTTTACACAAAATCCAGAAGAAAAAAAAAAACCTCTCAAAGCGTTCTTGAGATATCGGGTTCTCAAAAATGGGCCAGACGGACAGATGGTGGACAGTCAACCAGAAAGAAAAATAACGCCCTGCGGCCCTGCCAGAGCGAAGGCATAAATATTCGCAAGAACAAGCAGGAACTAACGAAAGCTGCTGTTAAGACTTGGCAGAGCAACCAGGGAAGAAACCCAGAGGTGAAAAATCAACAGGATACAGACTTCAATCACCGACTCCAAGAGTTTCAACGAAGAATTAAAAATGATGGCTGGGTTGTTTGATTACATATCACACACAAAAGGTTGTAATTTCAACCTGGAAGAAAAATTCACTTAAATTTCAACTCCAATATTGTGGTTGACAGCTAAAGTAACACTAACTTTGGCGATGTCCTGGACCTGACTGTGTACGATTAGCACCGGCAAGCAATTAAAGTGTCCAAGTAGCATTTAAAGCTTGAACTTCGTTCCGCCCTGCGGCACATCTATTTTCATTTCTGTGGTAATAATGACAGGAAGGGGGCAACAGAAAACTTGCTTAATGAAGCTACCTTACAGACCCTCACACCTCAAACACGGCAACCTCAGATGAGCTGAACCAAACTAGCAGTAAGATAGCAGTGAGTGGGGGAACATATTACTGAAATCAGAAACACTGACTTCAACTGGCAAAATGGTAGGAAATATATATACACAGTACAACCATCTTTAACAGAGCTTCACTATTTTAAATGTTTTAATATTGGAAACATGCTGCTGAAGGATATTAAAGAGACTCATCTAAAGAAGTGGCAGAAAACAGAACGTTTAATAATGAACTTCAGGCCTCACATAAGGTTAGACTGCATGATTCCAGACTTAGAAAGGATTTAAGTGGGGGGAAATAAATTAGATTTATATTTAGTTTAAACATATTTTAATAACGCGGCTGCAATGCTCTGGGCACATATTCTTTTTGGGGATTTGTAACAGGGGACCTGGTTTTGATGGACGATCTTCAGCGTCGTCTTCTCTCATTACATCAACCACTTCTATAAACAGAAAGCAAACAGAATAAAGCCCCTGTTATTCCTTACCGCTTGACTTGGGCCTCAAAGAGTAAAAAAGGGAACCTGAACCGCGATGACACAGTGTGTTTACCAAAAACAGAGCATGAAGACACGAGAAGAAGGAAGTTATGAATAGTCAGAATTCTAACTTCTGCTACAATCGACCTGGCCGGGGGGAAAAAAAAAAAAATGTTAAAAAAAAAAAAAAAAAAAAAATCACGCCTACATTGTTAAGACCAGCGACCAGCGATGAGTGAAACATGTTCATGAGCTTTGACTGCTTTGTAGTTAAACGGTGCTAATCTGCTACTCTTCAGAACGGTTCTCTTCTCACTCCCACTGCATGGAAAATGGCAGACTAGAAATTTGCACTTGTTTCCTCAAAATGATCCATCAATGGTTGTCATCTTTCAGCTCTATAAAAGCTTCCAGCATCAGTACACGGACCTGTGTGCCCAACATCTCGAACACTGAATTAATATAAAGAGTTCGGCACTTCTTAAAGTCCAAGCTTCCGACAGATATCTCTGTTGAAAGGTGTCCGAGGCCGGTGTTATTCGAGTAGTGCGGCTACTTTAGGGGCAAAGACAGAAAGTTTAACACTGTGTTTTCTGTTCACTGCCCTTCACTCACTGTCTTATCAGTACTGTTAGTTTAATTATTCGTGTAACGAGTTCATGTTCCGCGTTGTTTTTCCTGATAATAGTTTGTCTGCCTTCACAAGTTAGATGAGCCTCTATTTTAGGGGTTTTGGTTTGGTTACCGCGCGAGTCTGAGCAGTGGTGTAGGAGCCAGTATTTTGTAGGTTTCAGTTTAGTTACTGCTCGACCTATAGATAACAGCCAATCATGTGCGAGCAACACATAACAGCCAACCTGCAACAAGTCAGCATTGCTTTTGTTTTTAATTATACAAGAGACCCCTGCAAGTAGACACCTAGTATTACCTAGAACCTGGTTGTTAGCTTTAACTGATTAAATTCAGAATTGTACTTCTAATCACTAACTAAGTTTCCTTTTGGGATTTTCATTCACTCTAGAGGGATATTATACGGCTTGTAAGATATAATCCGAGTGGCCTTTTCAGGATCCTTTGTTTGACAAAAACGTTAGAGGTGGATTTTTCACATAATGTTTTTTTCCCCAGAATCAATGTACAAGTACTACAGTACAGGAGTGGCTCAGTGGTTAAGGCTATGGGTAAGTGAGCTGAAGGTCGGGGGTTCGAGCCCCAGTACCACCAAGCTGCCACTATTGGGCCCTTGAACAATGCTCTTAACCCTCAAATGCTCAGCTGTATAAAAATGACAAATGTAAGTCACTCTGGATAAGAGCATCTTCAAAATGCTGTAAATGTTCCGTATAGCCTGCTGGAAAATATAATTTGGATTGGATTTGAAATGCTTTCTGTACAGAGCCTCACATCAGCTTGATAAGTATGTACATCGGAAAAAAAAATGTCTTCACTGGAAAACCACAATGATCATCACTGACGCTGCTGTCACCGCAATTAATAATGTATGAAAGTAATGTTGCATGAACCCTGCTGAGATGATGTGTTTGCTATGCTTTCATTTTTAATGCTGTGAAATCTTTACCAGTGTGCACTTGCAGGTCTTCTGCCAAAAGATGTCTTCTCCGGAACGGATTTACAGGCACACGGTTTAGCAGAAATACACAGCATCATTTGTGCATTTTTTAACATGTATAAGCTTGAACGTATGTATTTTCTGCTAACTTACGTTCTACTCATTTTATCTTGAGCTAACCTGGCTGTAGAGTACTAATGTTATCTTCGGCTAATCTTTATGCTACTTATTTGATCTTTTCGGACTCTTTAGCTGCTCAGCCTAATCTTTGAGCATTTTTGTCACTTGGGAAGATGAAGAAGAAACACGGGACGTGTCAATGTTACCCCAAGGGTCACGGGTAACACTGACACACACTAACACCATAAATCTCATCCCGTGGGCCACAAACAACCAGTAAGATTGCCATTTGTGACTACGGACTGACATTTCCTGTCATTTGATAGCATAACATAAATATAAATACTAGAAAATACAGTAAAGTTTTATTGGTTGTAAGCTTATATATCCACCGAGGGCTCGGAGACAGAGGGAGTGGTATAGGCATGTCCTTCAGGATACTGAGTGACAAAAGCTATATGTGACTAGCATCGAAATTTATCATCATCAAAACATGTTTGAAATACATGCAATCTGAACTAGTTCAAATTAAATTACAAAAAAAAAAAAAATTATCCGATTTCATGATACCAGCACACACCACTGATGTACATTTGAAGATTATAGTACATGTTCATTTTGTTCACCGAGACCAAATGTATCAGGGTAACACTGACATGGCCTCGCGGTAACTTTGACAGGGTGTCAATGTTACCCCAAAACTACAAATTTAAAAAAGATACAGTTAACAAATAATAACAAGAGGTAGATAAATCAATATTTAATTTTTTTCCCCAGGTTAGATATTTTCAATATGAAGTGAAACTTAAGCACCATTCAGAAATATGTTTTGTTTTTTTTTGTTTTTTTTTTTAAACAAACTCACCAGACAAAAATCAGCACCTCATGGGTTAAATCACCATTTTCATAAAGGCGAGTCACATGTCCAGTCAACCGGTACCTCCCATGCTGACCAGATGGCAACATGTGTATATGTAACCAAGCGAGAGCCACGCCTTCTTCCTTCTAACCGTTTCAACCCCAGATCTAATCTAATAATGATTCAATTTTTGAAGGCCGGTTGCAGCCATCTTGGTGAGACCACTTTACTGTTGAAAGTTGAACTCAAATAGCACGAAAAGACAGAAAGATGGAAATAATTACATCCAAGATGTACATTTCATTTTAAAACTAAACAAATTTCAGCTGTGCAGAGTTTTTATTATTTTCAATCTACAAATATCAGTGAAATTATTAGTAAAGTTATATGAATTTAAGGTATTCTGACCATCAGCAGTTAAATTTACAGGGTTTTTGGGCTGTGTTGATTTTCAACGGCTTCATTTTGAGATCTTAAAGCAAGGTGGTTTCACCAAGATGGCTGCCACCCAGCTTCAAAATTGAAACACTAATGTGCCATGCAGAGTTTTTTTTTATTTTTTTTTTAATCGGTGATTGTGAAAGTGTGGCTACTGCTTGGTTGAAGTGAAAACCTGCACCCACACTGACCCTTTGCGGATAAGACTGGACATTCCTGACGTACGCACACAGAAAATAGGATGTAAAAGTGTCAGTTACCCCGCGTTACCTTATCTGTTTATTAAGAAAAAAAAAAAACGGTTTTAGTGCATTTTATTCACCGTAATGATCTTTATGAACACCAATAAAGTCACTATAACAGATTGCTTTTATAACCAAATCCCATTAAAAGTTCCTTTTTAATGCTTTATTCTAATATACCGCAAGGCTATCGCACTCACTGCTTTTTCATCAGAGAACAATATTTCACATCAATATAAAGAGGTTTCCAGATATAATTTCATAAGTGGTGCTACAAAAACACTTTGGAGCAAACATTATCGATTTACGATGCCTCTAGCCGATTGTCGGGTAGCCATCTTAACACGCGATTACAGCAAGACGCCTCGAGATTACGCTGGATGACGAAGCGCGACCCAAACAATAAATATAATAGCAACAACAATAAAATGGTGACCAGGAGGAGAGCGCCTGCAGTGCTAGCACACTTTTTTTTAAGCTACATTCGAGTGAAAGAAAATATACAGTGATATACGTTTGAGCCAGAATGACCAGCCGATGTCATGAGAACGGACGACGCGAGGAAACGACGTGCACCTGGCCCAAGTATCAAACAGGCGGACAAAAGAAAATGCTACCTCGACGCCGCACCAGGGGGGCAGTAAAACAAAGATTGATGCGATTGAGACAACTGCGAAATTTGGCCGAGGTCAACGTCTGTCGCTGTTTGAAATTTGGCCGACGCTGTTATCGAAGTTCCCGGACCGCAATCCACTGCACTATGAATCACAACGATTTTCGTGCTGTTTGCCTGACGCGAGCGCTCCTAAAAAAGCTTCTGCACCAACCTGATCAATTCAGAGGCAGCAAACCGAACTGGATCAACAGGTCAGAAGGTCAGGCAAATAACTCGGCTTACTTAAAACAAGACGCCAGGGGGCCTTTTTGGGGTGATTTCCAAATCTCAATTGGCTCCCTCTATAAGCTATTACACTATACTGCAGTCCTAGTGCACTACAGCCCTAGTGCACTTGGTGCTTCTATTGGAATCCACCCAATTCAAAATACCAGGACTCGAATGCTGTGTAGCATTAGCACAAACGGAGAGCACGTAAACATTGGGTTGAGTGTCGGCACAACATGAGAAGGTAAATAAATAAAAATAGCATAAAAATGCCGACTCAACTTTTTTCCGCGACTTTTCCGAGGCTGCGGCGGATCGAGGTGGCCGTGGCTTGTGGCCAAAACGTGTCGGAAAAGCGTCTTTCCATTGATTGTATATTTATTTACTTTCCATAATCTTGATCCTCGTGTCAATCATGAAGCAGTGAGGGGAGTCAAAATGGTTGGAACACGTCTGAAGTTTGGCGGTTTTGTCTTTAACAATCCCGTCTACGTACCCGTCAATATCTCCCACATCCGTCCCCATGATTACCCACCGCCGGCACAATTCCTATCATGACGCGGGAAAACATGCAGTTTCACCTCAAAACGGCTAATGATCAGCAGTTGTATTGTTCTATCGTGCCTCCCCGTGTGGCTGACAGTCTATGACAGTGTAATGTGGCACTGGAATGATAAATCTATCACGACAAAGTTGACGCACGAGAGAGCAATCACAAGGAACACAGTGGAATAACAACCGCGAGCAGAATCGAAGGGTCGCGCTTCGTCATAGTCTTGTTCTGAGTGGTCGATCTGGGAGCGTCTGCTAGACAGGAATGGCGTCACCCATTTACTTGGGAAAAAACTCTGTTATTAATTACTGGGGCAGCGCCGCTCTAAGATATCTTTAATTGTGTATTAAATTAGTACTAATTACGGTATAAGTAATTTATTCCAGTATTACAGCTCCCCTTTAATAAGAGCGTTAGTTTGAAACCAATAAAAAAAAGTAGAAAACTGTCATGTCCAGGATCCTTCGGACTCTACCAAGCCCGTTATTCAGAGAATTTACGGATACCGGTGTTTATCCTCGGTGTGCACCCACAATCCTCGGTGCATGTACAAAGTGGGGGCCTCTTCAATGATACACCGCTGCACGGCTACCCAGGCTGTTCCATGACATGTTCTCTGAACGTTCGGACGGAGTCTTACCCGGCCTCTGAACTGCCTGACTTCACTGTACGAACACTTATGGACCCACATGTGTGAAATTCATCGTGTGCGAAAGAGATAAAACAGCTTGAACACAGTTTCAATAATTACAAAGACCGCTAACACTGCAGTCAGCGAAGACCACCGACGCCACAGACACAGCACGGGCATCACGCCGCGCAGACTGAAGGACGCGTCCGCATCACAAGTATTTCAAAGCATGGACGGTATCGAAGCTACTGCTTCGACAGCCGCATCGCAAAAATTCAATAATAACCGCTACTTTAATCACCTACGGAACAAAAACGGAACAGATTTCCTCTGTGAGAGGCAAAAACTATTTTCAGACCTCATCTTAAAACGAAATGAATGTGTAAATCTGATAGCGAACAGGATTTAATCCAATTACATAAAGATTCTGATTGGGTTAGCATAAACTGGGATTGGATTACAAAAACAGGTTTACCGCAGCAGAAACTTCCAAAACTTTTGCAATTGTATAAATTGTTTTCGTTCATTCTTCTTTTGCAGCTCCAATATTAGCACCCGTCACTCACCACATGCGAGTGCAGATCTACACATCAACAGAGGTGAAGATAATAAAGGACATCAGTCTCCACGGGCCGTTTGATGCGATCCGTCATCACTAGCGCCCACGAGTGGACTGATTACTGTGATACTGAAAATAGACCCCCTGGAATATGGACCCGGAGTCTACATATATCCCATAGTGGAATCAGGACCACCGGGTCCACAATACGCTGTGAATTTCCTAATTCTATAATTGACCGCCGCTGCCGCGAGACCTCGACACAAAAGATGTGATTACATCATTTTTGGAGACTTGTGCAGTTCTCTAATCGGATTTCAGAATAACTTTTCCGGCAACATATCGTCAGTTTTACACTGCAGTTTGTGATCTACAGCACCAGCACCGCACAGTCGTGGTGTTGGTGCTTATTTACTACTGAGCGCAAAGGCTTCTGGGAAGTGTGGGCTTGCTTCTTTCAAGAATTAACGTTAAGAGATGATGAACCCAGGTATGTATTTGTATAACGTGGCAGGAATAGCGGCACAGAAGCAGCACATGGCTTTTGCGCAATAGCGCTCCTGGAGTCGGCGATTCAGGTAGGGAAGCATGTTCTCATGACTTCGCTGTGGTGAAATCGTCAACATTACGCCATCAAAATTTTGCTGCAGCTGAAAAAAGCCACAAGTTATCTTCCAACGCAATCACACTTTCAAAGAATACAACAGAGAATGCAGTAAAGATCGGTGCTAGCCGCTAGTTTCTACTCGTCGCCACTCCGCATCCACAACGTCCGTGTGTCTGGACAGTTCATTGATTTATTATTGTAATAACTGAATGAATTAACACATTTATAAACGAATAAATTAATAAATAAATAACTGAATGGACCTTGTTGCATGATTGCTCGACGATGATTTCTCACGTGAAAAATACACGTGAGCGCTGCTGCTGGCAGAGAAGGAGAAGACGATCATGACTAATTCTTTTTTCCCGAACAGTCATCTCGCCCACACCGAGGGATTTTTTTTTTTTGGGATCTCTGGACGCACCCTGTTCGCTCATCTGATTCAAGTTTTACACCAAGCTGCGTGCACGTTGTTCAGGATGTTGGCTATTACAGTAGGAATGTACCAGAGGCATTTCAACCTCAAACGTCCACAAGAAACATTCAGCTACGAGGGTTCAGGAAATGAAGGCTTGCTCGCAAACAGCCCATAATATTCAAAAAGTGACTAGGCTTTAATTAATGTCTACAACATTATTATTATTATTAATAAATAGTATTAAATATACAAAATGTAATACTGGAAAAAATTCACTGAATACAGATTTTTAATGATTCATTTGCGCGAATAATTTTTTGGAATAATTATTCCCTGAAGGAACCCTTCCACATCAAAGACGAAATATCGCGTGTAAAAAAGCGACGTTTATTTCTTCACCACAGGGTCGATTTTTCCAGCGTTTCATCTTTAAAAGGAAACCAATCACGGCGTGGCATCTTGAAACTTTACACTTGAAAGTTTAACCCCGACAGAAGACGACAGAGGCTGTGGTTTATTTTATGTGTCAGTATTTGACAAGAGCGACAAACATTATAAAGACAGCGATGTTAAAAACTGACCCACGGACATCCTGAAACCGGTGCGAAAGCAGCCGCGAGAGAGTTTGAACCACAATAAATTATTCTTCTTTCACACTATCGCTGTACGTGAAAAGGTCCAAAACCATTTAAATTTTTATACAAAAGATCAACAGATATCAAAAAAAGTGAAACAATTTATTATGGCACTGATTTACACCCAGAGATAACAGTATGATCTGCCACAATAATGGGAATGAAGAATGAAAAGGGTTTTTTTAATTAAAGAATCCATCCAATCACTGTCCACCACTGTCCCGTACAGCCAATCACTGTCCACCACTGTCCCGTACAGCCAATCACTGTCCACCACTGTCCCGTACAGCCAATCACTGTCCACCA
>JBCNYH010000007.1:3051976-3068030 GCA_039654325.1 Tandanus tandanus
AACCCGCTGATAGTGGGGCTTGAACCCCCGACCTTGGGATCAGTAATCCAGCACCCTACCACCAGGCCACCACTGCTTGTGATTGGTATATTTGATACAAACAAACAAACAAATAAACAAACAAAAAAAAAAGGTGATTCCATAATTTTAACCAGGGTTTGTAGAACAGAACTAGAAGCTACTCTGGTCTGTTGCTCCAAAAATGCACTTAAAGTAGCTTTTTATGCGCTTTAAACCAAGCACATGCTTTGATTGCGTTTTTTTTTTCTTGTTGCACAAACAGTATCTTTCAGATGAGTGTAGATGTGAAAATTGGCCATAACTTTATTAAAGTGAAGGGGGAAGGGGTAGGGTCAGCTCACCAGGTATTTATTAATTTTTTTTTTGAAAGGGTTTTGAGGGGTTGGGTGTGTGTGTGTTTGTGTGTGTGGGGTGTTTGTTGTGGTGGTGTTTTCCATCTCCAGTCACCCATGCCAAACTCTACATGGATAACCCCATCCCATACAAAGAAACAGATTAAATATTTGACTTAATCATTGATCAGCTCATGTCTTCCAATAGCACACTGTGTTAAAATAAAACAGGCCTCTTATTGTCGTCTTTGGCCTGTGGAAGGAAACCCAGGCAAGCCCGGGGACAACATGCAAACTCCACATGGAAACACCCTCGCAGAGCCCGGGACTTGGACCTGCTAACCACAATGACACCGTGCCGCCCTGTTTCCATGTAGTACACACTGAAGCACTTCTAATGATGGTTAATTACATTTGTTAAATGCATACATGACCCATAAGATAGCTTGAGAGCCATTATTTGATTCTGACTCAAAGTGAATGAAGATAAACCATAACATACAGCAGCCATACTGTCTATCTGTGAGCTACTCCACTTTAGTATTTAAACAATACTAAGATACCTTCAGTACATTTCTAAAAAAGCATGAAATCACTTCGCTAACCTCCTATCTCTCGGGTAATTTGATCTCTTCCTTCAGCAGTATCCTGGCTCTGCTGATGAAGTGGATCCATTTGAGAACCACAGCTTTATTTTGCATAATGAGGCCATAAATCTGACATGTGCAACCATTCAACAGATTAAATATTCCAAGCTGCCTGTTCCACCCCAGATCACCACATATCCCTGTGATCAAGGATAAAGGGTAGTTTAAAAGTAACGAACAGATCAATGTTTAACTAACCGCCTGCAAATGACTCTATCCTGTACCATATTCTATTTACTTGGTGTTGGATAATAAAAGGCCCACTTTACAACAGTAACAACGACTCAGTGACAGACAAGTCATTCATAATCAAACTGACTGCATCTTTATCTGCAGCGACGAGTTTCTAAGTAATTTGATTATCAGTCATAAATATAATAATAGGCGGCATGATGGCGTAGTGGTGAGCACATCCGCCTCACAGCAAGAAGTTCATGGGATCGAGTCCAGGGCGTTTCTGTGCGGAGTTTACACGTTTCACATGTGGGGTTTCCCCTGGGTACACCGGTTTCCTTCTACAGTCCAAAGACTTGTATATTAGGCTAGCTGGTGGCCCCAAATTACCCCTGGGTGTGAATGTTTAAGTGGTGACCCTGCCATGGACTGGCGAGTTGCTGGGGTCATCCACTAGATTAGCCTATGCTATTTGGATGACCCCAACTCGCTCTCGATTTTGTAGTTGTTACTCTTCATTAGTTGCACTCCGTTTAGTTGCCTATGTAAATTCAACCTATATGTCATGTAAAACTAAATAAAAATCATATATTCAGGGTGTAGCCCACCTTCGACCAGATTTGGTCGAGATAGGCTCCAGCCACCTCGCGACCCTAGTAGGATTAAACGGTTCGGCTAATAAATAAGTGAATTATTATAATAATATATCAAACGCATCAAATAAATGAAACATCAAATACAAATGACAGAATCCAACTTTTTATTTGAAATGAGTATTTTAATTACATGTAACATAAATACTGCCCATCCCTGGGGCGGAGGACCCTCTGGGAATTTATCCTGCTGTGTAAAATAGTATAGGAACCCTGTCTTAGCGCACAGACTCTCAGCAACTGCGCCTGGGATCAGTACTGGGCTGTGGCTAATTTGTTAATTTGCTAATTTGTTGCTTGACGGACTCTTTTCTTTTTTTTGTACCATCCCATCAAGCTGCTCCCACAACAGCTCATTAGGGCTGTAATCCTGTGATTGCGCTGGCCAATCCATTACGGACAGATTTCCAGCTGACTGCCTTTACCCTAAGTAGGCACTGCATCATTCTGAGCAGTGCTTTGGATCATTGTCCTGATGTTGGACAGGATGTTGTTGCTCCAATCACGTGCCATTCACAGGATGAAGGCATGGCATTGCAAAATGGAGTAATACTCTTCCTTCTTCAGGAATCCTTTAACCCTGGACAAATCTAACACCAAAGCACCCCCAGACCACATTTCCTCCACCACACTTGACAGATGATGCTCGTCCAACTTTTTCCCAACCGTCCTCTGTCCTGTGTTCTTTCAAGCATTTTAGTCTTTTCCTTTTATCAGTCGGTGACATATTTCTTTCAGGATCCTGGAGGCTCCACTACGCTGTTGAAGATGCGGTTTGTGTTTTGCGGGTAGTATTTAATAAAGCTGCTAGCTGAGGAGCTGTCAGGTGTCTGTTTCTGTGCACTGGGGCTTCCCTCTTCTTTTTCTATCCTGGTTGGAAGTAGTTTGGTTGATTATAGCCAGTAGAGTCTTTGTTTCTGAAAGCAATAATAGAATGATGAGTTTCTGAAGAAAGCTCTTTCTTTTGGGACAATTTGAGGCCGCAGTGGAAACGCTGATGCTGCAGACACTTAGGCAGGCCAATTTAAACAGCAATGGTTACATAATTGCACCAGGGTTTTCTGATGATGTAATAGGCTTTTAATATGATAAGATAAGCTAACACAATGGGCCACTGGAACACAGTGATGGTTGCTGAAACTGGGCCTTTGCATACCTATGTACATATTCCATAAAAAAAAAAATCTGCTGTTTGCAAAAAAGTCATTTGCAAAATCTCTCTCTCTCTCTCTCTCTCTCTCTCTCTCTCTCTCTCTCTCACACACACACACACACACACACACACACACACACACTCTCTACACATCTCTCTTGAGATACCAAAGCTCCTGACCCTTTCTCCTCTCTGGACCTGCCAGATCCATCATGATGCCCCACTTCTTGTTGGAGTTCTCATCAACTGAAAATCAATTGCTGCTGCTGAGGATGGTTCCACATGGACAGCCTGAAGCTCAAAGAGATTACCGTGGCTGCTACCACTTAGAAACCATGAAGATGGCTTAAGATGGACTGCAACTGCTACAAAGAGTTTTGCACTCCAGTCTCTATCACAGTTGATAACTTCAACAAAATAAACCGTCAGGTAAAACTATCATGAATTCAGAAATGAGTCATTGGCCTTATTCCATAATCCGCATTTCAGTATTTGTACTTTCATAATATTCATGATTCCAAGGCATGAAACTCAAAGTTACTTATTACTTACTTATTTATTTTTAGCTGTTTAAATACAAACGATGTTTAATCACCCACCCTGTCTGGCAGATAAAAGAGAATAACAATAAAAATATAGAATAAAAACACTGAGTTTAATATTACAGCCAGTGAAAAGTACAAAAATACATATTTAGAAAAATAATACAACATCCTTAAGTTTTTCTTTATCAGGAAGTAATATTTACATTTTATTTACACGCAACGATATAAACAAGTATGTTAACAAGTGATTTATCAGCTCCTAATCTTTAGTTAGCAACCCCAGAGGCAGTCATAAAGATAAATAAAGATAGCTTAGTAATGTATAAAATTTATATAACCAAAATTTGCTTGCAAGAAAATAAAAACTGGTGCAAATATTCATGTATAAAAAGGAAAGATCTTTTTCCCTTTTAGATTGAGAGAACTATTGACATAAGAACACGTTGCACGTTATCCTTAGGGTTTTTTTGACGGGTCAATTTTACAAAATTACAAATTACACCCCAATCCAGTGAAAAATAAACAATTGGTGAGTCATATACAAAGACGACCTTGTGTGTGTGTCTGTGTGTGTGTATTATAGTTTGTATGGTGTATATGTGCGCGGGCTCTGAGAATTAGACTGTAGTGAAGGAAAGGTGGTATGGAGATTTACTGATTTGGGAATTCTTTCAATAATCAAGTGGAATGGATTTAATAATAAAAAGAGCACTGATTGAAGTGACTGATGCACTTAAATTTCACATGGTAAAAGTGTCGAAGGTCCAAACTATTATCATCATCATCAACTTTATGTCTTCGTCCTGGTGATCACCTATGGACTTCAGCAATTGTTTTATGCTTGTCTTGAAGTAGGGACCTCTTACTTGCATGACAAACCTGTCATGTTGTGGCGATGTAAGACTTGATGGTGTACCTACATTGGTACCTGGTGAGAGAAGAGGTTAGTTTTTTTGGCTTGAGGTTTAGTTTCACCCTTATGTCAAAGCTGTTTATCTTTGGGAGATCATTTGTGCCTCCTTCCTGAACAATTCAACATCTGACAAGCTTTTGATATATGGCTCATTCTCATAGAAATGCATATTTTATGTCCCACTCTTTATATATCCAGATATAAAAAAAAAAAAAAGATGTTAAATAGGGTTTGCCCAGATCTGTTCTGATATAAAAGTACCTTCATGTGTTGACAATTTAAGCTGTATACGTACAAAGACAGAAAATTAATACATTTTGGCGTTTCAAGCATATGAAGTTATTTCCCTAAAAACTATGTCAACTCTGTCACACAAGTATATTCGCTGTCTGAATCTAATTCAGGTTTTTCATTTTACATGCATTTGGCACTAGAGGGCACTGTAGAACATCAGAGCACGAAATCCAGCATGGACACTTGCCTGTCAGATTGTAAGTGAATTTCTTGCTTAAAAATCATTGCAACTGTAAGCGTGCAGTTTTTGGATATCAACTCTGTTGTTATAAGTACTCTCAGTACATGACAGAGTGAAAATGTGGGAAAGTTAGAAGATTTGATCAATGAATACAGCCTGCTATCATTGACATTTTTAGGCGGAAATGAGTGATTTTATGCCACTGCTTTCATTATTAGGTCATATTTTGTCAACTTAAATTGTGGGACATAAAATATGATATGCATTTCTACGAAAATGACCCATTTACATCACCCAGAATGTGCCGGGAGAAAAAAAATACAGAGTTCAAAAATAATTGCATAACAGGCCACAAGGGGCAGCATAATTCTACATCATCTGCTATTATAACCCATGTAAAGTACAAGATTGCATTACCCCGGTGAATGTCTGCACTCTCTAAGTATATTTCTAGTTATATCTATTTTTGGAATTTTCACGATTGTTGAAATTTAGCTGGGTATACTGTATGTACTTTATTGACACTCCAGAATTATGATGTGACTTAGAGATAGTGAATTATATATCATGAAGTGGAGGTTGAATATCAGAAATGAATGAACCCAAGTGATTAATTTCTCTTGTAAATGAGGCAGAACATATCACCCGTCATGGTGCATTGGGGTGGTCATGTTTGATGTGGATTCACTCTGGTTATCCCTTGGATCCCGGGATCGAGAACAAATGAAGCATGATTTCGGGAGGATGAGTTCTGTAGCCTCTTTTCTCTTGGCTGCACAGATTTATCTTGAAAAAGCTTCTTTAAACCAGAATGATATGGAAACTTGAGCTGAAATCTGGAAAGTAATATGGCTCAGTGGGCTTGTATGGGTTATAGTCTTTTTTCCCCCCTGTTTTTAGATATAAAACTTTTTTTGTGTGAAAAATAAATAAATAATGACTTGTTAAAAGTAATTAAATACCGTCTGTAACTGTTTACTCAGTCATGAATGAAAACACCAGGATTTATTATTTTATGTTGGGTAAACCTTAATTTCCACACACGTTTCTGAGCAAAAAAAAAAAAAAAAACTAACTAAATAAATAAATAAACTGACCTTGCCATCCATTCAAATGACCTTTCCTGGATTTGTGATTTCAGAATTTACAAGCCCAAGTAGCTATCTGGCTAATTTAAAGCAGTGAGGTGAGATTAGGGCTGTAACTAGCTATGCAATTCCAATGATACATTTTGAACACAAATTAAATTATACCAGCCTGGACAAGATTCAACTGTTCATACAAATATATTTATGAACTTGTATGAATTTGGTTTATGATGAACTCATAAACATTTGCTTAAGGGTGCTATGGGTATAGAACACTGATGCGTATGGATACAATACTGTACTGTACAATTTTTCACTCACCAAAACTGAAATAAGCAATTAACTGTCCCAGCAGCTGTGCAGTATGTGTTGAAATACTGTACATGGCAGTTCAAAACTTTTTTATGTGCTTAATTAAAACTGCACTGTATATTTTTGCTTTTCATTTCTTCCAGGACCCACAGTGATTCCAGAGGTGCGCTCACACTTTAACCAATCTTGATCCTGATTTTCCTCCAATCATATTCCCATGTTACATCAGAGAAAATGGGAAAACATCGCTATACATCAGAGGACATGGTAGAATTTCAGGGAAAGAAGGTAGAAGTGAGATATTTTTGGAGTGTTTAAAAAATTATAATTTTTTTGTGTGTGTTCGTAGTACATCCGGGAAACAGGAAAAAATCGGAACAAAATTGTCTGAAATATCAGACCAACATCGGAATAACATCAGAATATGATCAGTATTGTGCGAGCGCTGTTAAGTTAATTTCCATCTAAATTCTGGACTAATGCTCAACATCATAGTTTCATTCTACCATAAGAAGAAGGCCATTGTGTTGAGTTTTGGCTTCTCAATAGTACGACCCCTCCATAACACATCCATAAGCAGTGAATAGTTTGTTTTATAAAGAGAGACTGCATGACTTCATATAAATAAGGCATTACAATTTTCAAGATGACATTAATTTATTTATTTATTTTGAATAATAATAATGGAACCTTTAGATTTTAGTGTTAACTTCCTTCTACTCTCTCGGAGCAACTCTTGGTTACAAAAGAACGGGTCAGACTGTTTTATTGATCAGTTAATGGTGAGACATTGGCTGAGCACAATCAGCTTTAATGTTCTTATATCAAAGTGCTGGTGATAAAATGACACTTAAAACAATTATGAAACACTTTAACAATAGAAGGTCACAGTAGTTATTAAGGGAGTACAACGCCAACGGTGGCATAGAGGCACATCCAGTCCAATTACAAGAGACTGGCACAGAATTAGTCAATGGGAGTTGGTACCTACAACATGATTGCTTTTAAGAGTGGTAACATGCTATATACCTACATTTAACAGTGTATCCTGATCTGCATTGTAAACTGTACATTATTGCATATGGTATGTAACTTACAAGATTTTAATTGGTATATTATTATATAGATACATAGTGAGAGTCTGGTGAGCTGTCCGGGGTGTACCCCGCCTTCACCCAGGGTCGGCTGAAAAAAAAAAAAAAAAGATGAGAGACATTTCTAACACTAAGCGGCATGGTAATGCAATATTTAGCACTGTCGCCTCATGGCTCGAATGTTCTAGGTTTGAAGCCCATTGTCCACTAGGGCGTTTTTCTCTGTGACGTTTGCATGCTCTCCCTGTGCCTGTGTGGATTTTCCCCAGGTACACCGGTTTCCTCCCACAGTCAAAAGTCAGGTGCACCAGGTCAACTTACTAGTCTAAAATGCCTGTAGGTGTCTCTTTGGCTGTCTCTCGCTCTCTGTCTTGGTGTCCGGAAATGACCTTTGTCCCTTAAGTTATATCTCTACACCCACTTACGACAGAGCTTTGATATTAGGTTCATATGAAAGGTCTTTGGACAGGCTCTTAGAAAAAGTGGATTTGGTTCCTGCGCTAACCGTGATTGCTATGGACACCTTCTCTTTTTAATATCGCCAAAACTGTATGATAGAGATTTGAGGTTTGGTTCATATGAAAGGTCTTTAGACAGACTTTTAGGCTGAATGGATTTGGCTGTGAAGATTGTTTGGGGAACATTCTTTTTTGAAAATTTCCAAAACTGCTTAGGACTGAGACTTGATGTTGGGCTCCTATGAAGGCCTTTAAACGGTCTTTCAGACAGTGTGGGTCTGGTTGCTAAAGTAAAAGAGTATTTATATATATATTTTTTTACCACCGTGGGTCATTCCACCCTCGGAACTTTACACACTGCTTCTAGTTCATCCATGTTTTAGCCTTGAGAAAGATGGGCAATGTGCCTTAACTTATCTGTCATAGTCATGCTATCGCAGGACCAACACAGAGATGAACAACCATTCTCATACACACCTAGAGGCAATTTTAAGTATCCAACTGACCTAATGTGTATATCTTTGGACTGTTGGAGGAAATCGGAGTACCCGGAGGAAACCCACACAAGCACAGGGAGAACATCCACACAGAAAGGCTCCAGTCTGCTGCAAGAAAAGAACCCAGACCCTTCTTGCTGTGAGGTGGCAGTGATAACCACTAAACCACCATGCCACTCCAGTTATTTAGATAATTTAGATAAGACGTAAGCCATATTCAAGTGTGTGGGTGGAAGGGAAGAAGAGTCTGAATGTGTTGTCGTGCCACATTGAACCCTTAAGCATCATATTTTGTAAGAATTACAAAAACACTATAAAAAGGTTTTATGGTGGCTAAAAACGGTCACTGGTGAAACTTTCAGCCACTTCTCCCCTCTCTCTCTTCTCAGATTCATGCAACACCGCTATTTACATCGGTGATTAGACAGAGATTACATTACAGCGTTGCATGATGCAATGAAATGATGAAAGTGAAATGCAACACGACAGGGAATTACATTTAACTGTCTTGTGAAGTCAGCACTTGATTCATAAAGACATGCACTGATGATGTGCCCTGATGAGAAGGAACACGGCTTTGGCTTCTGGTTTTTGGTGTGACATGTTGTCCACACATCACACCAAAATGCAAAACTGTTTTTATTTTATATATATATGTTTTTTTTTTTCTCCAGTGTAAGTTTGGTGCTTTGTGGCACCGAATCTTCTCAGGAGGAAAACATTACACATTCAGTCGCTGTTCAAAGCCAGTTAATACATTTGAATGTGAATTTAAGATGTTGTTATGACATCACGTTTAACACCTTGTTTCAGTAAGGGCTACACATGGTGGCTAGCCAAATTTTTGAAAAAGAAAAAAGACACCATGATTCAAGTGCAGAGCAGACTTTTTTTTTTTAATTGTTAGAGTTAACAATCGCCAGGGTCATGATACACCCATGATGTGCCGATACACCAGGAAGTGAATCATTTTTTCAGTGTCAGTCTCTAAGACAGGGGATCTGCTAACTCTTACTAGCCTGGTGCACGAACTTGGGAAACACAGAGGAAGCTTGGCGGCAGAAAACCTCTTCACATCTTTAGAGACCTCCCTTACACCTATTGAAGCCATAAATGTAGTACCAGTACCAGTATACCCCATGATGCAATGTCCAGTATGGCACTCCCACCACCAGAGTCATATTTTAACAGAAATTGCGAAGGGTTTCCCGAGCGTGGCTAAAGGTTCCCAGTTTGTCGCTTTGTGGGGACTCGGACTAGTTTAGAATTCCAGAACCATTAACCATGCAGGAACCGTTCTTGCATATTTGTCAGACCCAGAATGATTATGCACTCCACTGAGAGCGTATAAACGTTGCTCTGTTTTTCTGTCTCTCTATCTGTCTTAGTGCCTCACCTCATCCCCCTCCTCACCTGTCTCATTACCATTTTCATTACCTCTCCTTGTTTCTGGATGGCTCAGTGTAATGAAAAAAAAAAAAAAAAAACTCTTAAAATACACAGATAAAGCCTCGGTGTGTGTGTGTGTGTGTGTGTGTGTGTGTGTGTGTGTGTGTGTGTGTGTGTGTGTGTGAAAGGCTAAATGAACCGCTAATGACCTTGCCAGATTAAAGTTGATGCATAAAATATGCCCAGTCGATAAAGTGCAGGGCAGAGTGTGCAGTTCACATCCTTCTAATCAATTACAGAAACCTCTCATCCATTGCACCCTTAATTCCCTCTCACCCCACGGTGAAAACACACATTATGCTTTTGAGCAGATTTCTACTATGGCTAAAAAATATGGGCAATAATAAAACTCTCTAACACTGTCATCACATGAAATAATCGTGTTCTCAGGGCAAAATCAATCGGACTACTGGACCATACAGGCTTTAGCAAAAAATCCAATACAATTTCAGGCGCCAAATAAAGATGGAGTCATAATGACAACATTCTTCTCGAATTGCTTTTGCTTTTTCTTAACCACAGGAAGGACAGTACTGATATGGCTTGGATTATAATAAGAACTAGAAACAATCAGTGAGCGCAAACCTCAGCCAAGCTGGAAAAAAAAATACCCAAAACCCTGCTGGGCCTTCTGTTATACCTCACAATGTTAATGAATAATAATAATAATAATTAAAAAAAAATCCTAAATCCAGAATTTTACCCAGATCATCTCCAAAGTCCATTCATTTTCACTATATATTTGCTGAAATGCTCAATACTACAAGGATCGTAGGAAGGCTGGAGCCTATCTCAGCCGACTCTGGGTAAAGACATTGTACACCCTGAACAGATTGCCAAACCATCAAAAATACAACCATTCACACCTACTCTCATACCTAGAGGGCATTTGGAACAGTCAGTTAACCCAATGTGCATGTTTTACGACTGTGGAAGGAAACCGGAGAACCTGGAGGACATGCAAACTCCACACAGAAATGCCATCACCTAGCCTTGAACCCAGGACCCTCTTTCTGTGAGTCAGACATGCTAACCCACCACGCCATCGTGCCGCTCATTTCCAACTCTTCTATTCTAATGGAATCTTATTTGGGCCGTACTCCACCCCTCGAAAGATTCATCGAAAACCATTCACAACCTTTTGCATTAAGTTGTTAACAAACAAACCAACCATAACCTCGTTGTCAGAGGTAGTAATTTATCTGAGGCAGATTCTTCTGTGGGAAGCAGCATTCACCGCTCGTCCACCTCAAAGAAAGTGAATGTGAATGGTTGTGTGTGTGTTGGCCCTGCAATGGTCTGGCGAGCTTTTCAAGGTGCACTTCTCCTTTGCGCAGTGTCAGCTGAGATAGGCGCCAGCTTCCCCATGACCCTAGTAGGATTAAGCGATTCAGCAAATGAGTGAGTGAGAGTGAGATTCTCCATGTAAAGTTTATTTGTCCTCCTGCACTTTTGATTTTGATTCGTTATTTATGGCCAGATGGACATGACATTGGTTTCGGTAATTAGCTGCTATAAATATTTCACTATACAGTGTAAGTCCACTGTTTTATGCAATATCGGTTCTACTGTCCAATAGGATCTTGTGGCAGCAAGGGTGTGATCGAGCACCCTCTGCAGGCAAAGAGAAGTAAGTCAGCACCAGTCTAATAGTTCTGAGGTTCAGGGTACTGAAGGACAGGCACATGGTTTCTTCTTTTATTCATTTGTAACTTTTCAGATGCCTTTAAGGTGCACATTCACTAGTAAATAGCCAGGGCGTTTTATCTTCCTTTATCAGCTCATTTTGGCTGCATATAAAAGGTTCCTTGCGAAACCAGATCACGGGCATAGTCACCTGTTTTACATCTTGTTTTGCTTCTGCATCTGTTTATAATAACAATAACAAGACCACATGACTGGAGGAACAATCTTGCACATGTGCAAAAACTTGGCAGGGCAATACTGATTTGTAGTGGGAAATGGCCTCAGGGTGGCGATATTTGCTAATATCAACGCACCTGGTACAGGGGTCACTGAAAAACACGTACAGGAGTAAGCAAGTGGCTTTAGAAAGACACTGTGGCCAATTCCATTTTATTTCTGAGACAACACTGGATATCATGTTTATTTAATATGCCTGGGAAGTGAATGGGCACCTTTACCATTACCCTTACACAGGTGTGTGTACTGTGGTTATTTCTGAGCACACTTTAAGGCAATCCTGTGGTGAATGCTGGTACTCATGACATGTTTGTTGCTCAATATGGTGGTATTACACACCACCACTGCCAGCTAGGATGGGATATAGAATGCTAGGTGCAGGTAACTGTGGTTCAGTCAGCTCTTGATAACTGCTAGGGTTCCTCATCTTTGGAACTTACACCAGCTCAGTAAGAGGGCTCTAGGGAAAGATTGCTGTACGGGGGACTTTAATGCATATATTTAGTCCCATATCTCGACTGTCTGTGTGGGTATCTTTGAAGGTCTTGCCTTTCGGGCAGATTTATGAAAAGGTATATATGTTCCGCATGCCTCCTCTGGCAGTAACTGAGGTTCTCATTTACTTTAATTTGCTCAATTAATAAGCAAATTACACTAGTCTTTACACTAGTCTTTTGGGTTAAATACACCCGTCTTTTGGGTTTGTTTTTGTATTTAGTATCCTTATACATGTATATGTGCACATACTGTATTTATGTGCACTGCAAACCTTATCCACCTCCGTTTTGACCAAGCTCTCTCCTATATAGTTATTCTCTATCTTGTCATCCGTCACTCAGAAATGTCTACTCGAACCTGTCCCCGGACTGGTAAACATTTATTGGACATGACAATTTCATTATAAGCCATTCAGATGCCCCCTAAGCCAGTACTGCTACAGGTGAGAAGTAAGTCTCTTTCTATCCATCTGTGTTTTTTTGTTCCTGTCCCTTCCTCTTTCTGTATCTTTACTTCTGCTTGTATATCAAGTAAATGTTAAGACATCAGCAAAAATGTTTGTTTTGTTTTTCCATTAGTGAGAAAATGTATACTCTATTTTATTCAGCTGTACCTCACAATACATGTAGGGGTGTGTCCCTGACCTCCATTCTCTCCCAGCTCACTCCCATAATGCTGCTCCGTACACCAGGCCAGTCCCTGGACTCCATAGATATACAGTCTGATTGGATGTGACAATTTCATTATAAGCTTTTCAGATGGCTCCTAACCCAGGCCTGCTGCAGGTGAGATGTGTGTTGAGTTACAATTTCTATATCCATCTCTATCATATTCAATCTCTCTGTCAGTTTTCACTCACTGTCTGTCTCCATTTACTTGCTGTCTAACTGCAGATAACAAAACAAACCCCTGGTCAGTTAGTATGTAGGAACTGTATACATGAATTCATTCTCTCTCTCTCTCTCTCTCACACACACACACACACACACACACACACACACACACACACACACACACACACACACCATGAATATCACAAATGTCATGTCAATACTGACCTTCAAATGATTTTGAACCCTTATTGAATTGAATTCACCAAATTCTTGGGTTTATGTATAAACAAGGACAGTTCTGAACCCCCACCCTAAACACCCCCATTAAAAAACAAACAAACAAAAAAACCCCAAAACAAACAAACAAACAAACAAACAAACAAACAAACAAAACAAACAATCACTGAAATGGTTAAATGATCACCCCTCCTAAAAACAGATATAACTTGGTGCACACCAAGGCTTCCACCTGTGATCAGCTGTATTCATTCTGATCAGTTTAATATAAAACAGCTATTTCTAGAGCATTCCACTCTTGGAATCTTGGATCTTCCGTGCTTGGAAGTGTAACTGAAAGCAAATAATCAACTATGGGTGGCAAGGCGCTGTCAAAAGCTCTCAGGGATGAAGTTTTGGATGGGCACAAGAACATGGATACAAAATGAATTCTAAAGCTTTATCAATCCCTAGGTGCACAGTAAAATGCCACTGTTGGGCCCTTGAGCAAGGCCCTTAACCCTTCTTTTCTCAGTTGTATAAATAATAAGTGTAAGTTTCTCTGGATAAGGGCATCTTCCAAATGCCATAAACGTAAATGTAAAGTTTATAATCAAGATGTGAAAGTGTTTGGTGCTATGGGGACCATCCCCAGATCAGGCCATCCCTCCAACTTGAGAACAGTATGAAGTCATCATATGCTGAATGCTGGGTAACTTCTCTTTTCATAATTCTGACAAAACAGAGTACTTCTACTACAGAGTATTTCTACTATATTTGCAGTGCTGCATCACTATTTTTGCAGCAGTGAAACCCGATTGGTGTGATTGCTGGCTCCAGTTTCTAACTTGAAATGTCGATAATCATACTACAATTGCTTTTTTTTTTTTTTTTTTTTTTTTAAATATTACCAAGATCCAAAATATAGTGTTACTTTTTTTATTACTTCGACTATGACCTGTACTTACTCCAATGACCTGATGAGATGCTGATCCTGACTCCTCTTGTCCTCCAGACAGGTCACATCCATCCTGATTATCTACTCCACGTGGAGCTTACATCTCCCAAGAATGATCGCTGCTGCTGCGGATGGCCCAATATGGCTTGCTTAAATGTTACAGTGAGATAGCTGTGGATTGTGCTGAATAGGGCAGAGTGGAGGACTAGGGGATGCAGTTGCAAATAAAGCAGTTTCGTAAGAAAACCAATCCAAATGTTAGACAAACACAAAGTCAGGCATACATAGTTTAAGTTTGGTGGCAAATAGGCATATCTAATTTTAATGCTTAAAACAAAGACAAGGTACACCGACACAAAGTTTAAATATAGTCAAATCCTAAGGCAAGGTCAATGTAAACAGGCACTGGTCAAATATAAACACCAGCAATACCAAAGGCAAGACACAGGGCATTGATTTACAGATCCAGATTACAAATACCATAAAGCAGTTAAGACAATTCAGGCTTGGTATGATACAGTAACCACAGTATCAATACTTCACAACATGCAGACCAAACAGCGTCTGTCTTGCACACAACTTGGGCTGACCATAAACATTTTTATTTATTTATTTATATTTATATTTATTTTTTTGGGCACACGAATGTGTCATGGCTTGCTGGGCATCCTGATTAGCTGGCCTTCCACCACTCTCCCTATTCACAGCGGTATTCCCATGCATGCCAGTCTGCCTCTCAGCACATTGACTGTGGAGCTTTCAGTAGTCTAAAGGCAACCAATCATGGCACAGCAGGACAGCAGGCAGAGAGACGAAAAGACCATAAAACGGAGGAAGAAGCCAAACAGGATGTCCACCACGAGCACTCAAAACCAGTGTTACAGGGAGGCTGGGAAGCAGCTTCCTGAAGAATTATGGGTTTGTTTGGATTAGGAATCATACTTTGGTGCTCAGATGGTGTCCGAAATGTAAAGGTCTAAAAATGGGTATAATATCTGACCTTTAAATAACCCTAAAAACATTCCCAAATCCAGAAATTGATCCGGTTCATCTCCAAAATCTTCCTTGTCTTCCTTGTCCAAAGCCCCACCTCTGGTAGAAATTTCATGAAAATCCACAGATAATGCTGATAACAAGCACACAAAGAACCTAGCAATGCACTCAGAGAGTGCAGACCTCCACCAAGGTGGTGCAATTTCTTATTTACATGGGTTATATTGGCAGACAATGTAGAATCATGGTGTCCCCTTAAGGCATGTTTCGCAACTATTTTTCAGCTCTGTATTTTTTTCTCCAGGCGCATTCTGGGTGATTTACGTATCCTTGGCCTATTGCACAATGTTAAAAAAATCCTTCAAAACATAATCTGCTTGGCAGAGGTAATGAAATTTGTAAATGCATGATTTAATTAATTATATTACTATAAAGATAGAGATAAAGAGATCTTTATTGTCAATTGTTGCATGAACAATATAAATCAGTTTAGCAGCTCTCTGTTTAGCAGCAATTATAAAAAAGTACACAAAAAACAACTAAGGTAACTACACTAAGCTAAATATGAGCATATACCTACATACACATATATACACATACTCACATGTACTCATATAGACACTTATACATACATATATACTTTATAGGCAAACACATATGCATCTATCCACATATTTACACATGTACAGACCACATATTCACTCATTTAGAGACATATACAGAAGGGTGCATGATATGTCAAAGTTGCATGGTATACACAGGGTGAGAGGTAGAGCTTTTTAATCATAAGGTGCATGACGCTAAAATGTTATATGATGTTCG
>JBCNYH010000007.1:3082214-3092586 GCA_039654325.1 Tandanus tandanus
TCGGCTGAGATGGGCACCAGCCTCCCCGCGACCCTAATTAGGAATAAGCGGTTCAGAAAATGAATGAATGAATGAAGAAGCCTATTTATGGGAGTTGTGTGTGTGTTCCAGATAGAGCGAGAAGCTGGAGACTGAGTAAACTGTCTGTCTGAGTCAGTCTGTAAGACAAAGGAGAGAACCCCAGACCAAAGAGTGGCGATAATGCGCTAGTACAGTCCGCAATCGCTGTTAAAACAACCAACCAAACAAACAAACAAACAATCTCCTGTTCATCATCACTCTTCTTCCTCTTCATCGCCACTCATACTCATCATCATCATCATCATCATCATAATCTTCCACAAAAAATGCATTGCTGCCTCACAGTCACGGGTGCACCTGGTGGACACACACCACACTGCAGGCAAACATTCAGCATCCCTGCAGGAATGTTCCAGTTTGATTTATAATTAAATGCATGAATATTAAATCAATTTGTAGCCATTTATACAGTTCAAAGCAATATTTAAAAAAATTATATTTGTGTATGATTTGCTCACAACAATGCTCACATTTAATCAGCTTTTCACGGCATACTGATAACGAACAATAAAAAGGAGTCTCCGCGAGACTAATAGTGATGACGTAAGCATCCACATGGCGAACGTGGTGCCTGACAGTGATAGTAGAACTATCCTGCTCATTTCCTCCGGAGGATCCGAATTTATCATGGATTTGGCAGATCTGGAGGAAACGTCAGAGAAGACAAATGATGTCTGAGTAAGCCCAAACAGTTTGGAGCCATATGAGAGTGGATGTAACAGAGATGTGGAAGAGAAATATTCACAGGACGAGTGCTCAGATCGGATCCAACACTCAGACTGCTCGGTATCTCATTCCGACTATTTGGTTTTATCTTTTCCGTTTTCTGTTTTTGTTTTTGGTCTCCACTTTTTTTTGCTATCTTTTTTTGTGTTTCTGGGAATTTCTCTCTCTCTCTCTCTCTCTCTCTCTCTCTCTCTCTCTCTCTCTCTCTCTCTCTTTCTCTGAGCCCCAAAAATGCACTGACCCCCTTTCTTTTATCACTCTCTCGCTCACTCATTTGCCGAACTGCTAAATCCTGCCAGGGTCACGGGGAGGCCGGAGCCTATCTCAGCTCACAATGGGCAGCCCTGAACAGCTCGCCAGTCCACCAGAGGCCCAACACACTCACACCTAGGGGCAATCTGGTACATCCAATTAGCCTAATGTGCATGTCTTGGGCCTGTTGGAGGAAACCTGAGGGAAACCCACACGATTCAAGCTCGGAACTCAAACTGAGGACCTTCTTGCTGTGAAGCAGATTGCGCTAACCACTACGCCACCGTGCCGCCCCCTCGGTCATCAGTTTTGCCTTTTCCCCCCTTTTCTCTGTATTGTTTTCAATATTCACCTACTTTCCAACTCCTCCTTTAAACCTCTTGAGTCCCAGGAGTGTCTGTAGGTCCAACAACAAAGCCTGTTCAAAGGAATGCTAATCAATTAGGAACCTATACTGTACATGTTGTACACCCACATAACGGAAGGGAAAAAAATCCCAAGCAAAGATTTCAACCCCCTGACACCTAAATGAGAAAGAAGCAAAAACATAGTGAGGGTGCGTGCCTGAAAACTGGAGCTAGAGATGCTGCTATTTTAAGATATCCATACAACCTGCACATTCTTATTAAAGCTCAGACTCGACAGATTACTCCAGTCTTATCGCTGTCGGTCCAAAACTCAGCCAATTAAACCAGCTAAAGAAGAGCCACAACACATTTCCCTTCACAGCCATAAAGTATATCTAACCTTTACTGTTTGTGATCAGGAATTGTATTTGAGTGCCTAAACTTTGTGCTAGCAGTTAATCCAGTGTTCCTGTGTCACTATAAAATGATTGCTATCCATCTCTAGTGTTTTGTTTATTTCCTGGAGGCAAAGGTGAATACGTATTGTACGTGTTGGCTCACATGTATTTGATACGCTACTGTGAATGGTGTTGATGACGGATCTGGGGACTGCATTTCTACTGTATTTTTCCAACCATCAATCATCAATCGAGCAAAATTAATCATCCAAATTAATCAATAGGTTCCCGATATACGACCCTGCGTAACCTGGAGGTGTAATCAGAAGCTCGGCACACATACACTACACAGAATGTGCTTTGGTTTTCATTTTGACTTTGATTTTTCAAAATCAAATTACAACGCGTGGTAATTTTCCTCTGAATAACAAAAAAAAAAAAATCATCACAAAACTGAAAACATTTGAATGGAAGTTCACTGGTGGCAGGAAGGCTGGAGCCCATGCCAGCCGACTCCAAGCGGAGGTGGGGTACAACCTGTACAGCTCGTTAGACCAACGCAGGACCACCACACACACAACCATTCACACTCACCCCTAGAGGCAATCGAGAAAAAACAGTTATCCAAATGTGCATGTCTTTGGACTGTGGGAGGAAACTGCAGTACCCAGAGGAAAACCACGCAAGCACGGGGAGAACTCAAACAGAAACGCTCTCGCTGAGCCCAGGACTCGAACTCAGTACCTTCATACTGTGAGGTGGCGCTGTTAACCTCTACGCCACCATGCTGCCCACTACCCTGTGTTTTCTTTCCATATTCCCCTCTCTCTCTCAAACACACACACGTGAGTGTGAGCATTTACGCGACAGCCAGCACAAGGCTCAGAGCGATACCTCATGAGCATTTTCAGTTGTTTAGAATCAAGTCCATGGTTTTTGGAAGGTGCTCCATAAAATAATTTTAAATGGTTGTTGTTTGGATGGTTTTCTGTAAAAAGAAAACATGTTATGAGTAGTTCAGGTTCAGCGCCCTTGACAACCGTTGTCATACAACTCAGTAATGCATAACAGCCAATCAGCATTGCGATGCATACCAGATGGATGGATGAACGGACGGCATACAGCTATAAAAAAATCAACTCCATGGTTTCTTATGGATGGTGGTCTGTGAAGGCCCGTGCGGGAGCTACGCTAACACCTCACTTTGTGCAGTCTAAGAGACAAAAAACACAAACTAACCCCAGGTTTGAGACCTTTATTCCACAAAACCCAACGTGCATAACAGGGGTCTCCAACCCTGCACCTGAAGAGTTACCTTCCTGGAGACTTTGGCTCCAACCCTAATCATGTCCACCTGACCATCGGATGATCGTCTGAAGAAGTTCTTGATCAGCTGACAGAGGTTTGTTTAGATTTTGATTGGAGATAAAACCTGCAGGAACGTAGCTCTTCAGGAACAGTGTTGGACACCCCTGGTGTATAATGTATCGTCTTCTTTTCTATTTTAGAGTAGTAGGAGAACTGTAGCATGTCCGCTTCACTGCAGGTTCTGGGTTTGGGTCCCGTGCACTCCGGTTACTCCGGTTTCCTCCCACAGTCCGAAGACATGCACATTAGTCTAATTAGCTGTTCCAAATTACCCCTAGGTGTGAATGTGCGTGTGAATATGAATGGTTGTGTGTGTGTGTGTGTGTGTTTGCTCTGTGATGGACTGGCGACCTGTTCAGGGTGTACCCCGCCTTTGCTTAGTGTCGGCTGAGATAGGCTCCAGCCCTCCAGTAACTCTAGTGGTTCGGCAAATGAATGAATGAATGGTTTAGGACCATTCGTGGCCTTCCTGTGTGGAGTTTGCATATTCTCAATGTGCTAGTGTGGGTTTCCTCCAGGTACTCTGGTTTTCTCCCTCAGTCCAAAGACATGTACTTGAGGTCGTGGTTACTTTAAATCACCCCATAGAGTGAATGAATGAAAATATCAACAAATAAAACATATATTTTCACACACACATATATATTGTAATAAATATATTGTTTTATATATATATATATATATAGGTTTTAGTATAAATTCATTGGAGAATTTATCAAAATGGCTTCTCTGGCTCAGAGAGTCGGAGTGGAGTGCAGGGTATGTATGCATCTCTTCTCTCTGCTCCTGTCATAAATCTGTCTGTGCCAGGAGACACTCTTAAATCTTTGCATTGCTGAAAACAATTACAAAACCTTCAAGTTTCCCCCCAAAAAGGCAGATAATCCCATGATACCACAAACTCATTAAAACATTACAACAAAGGTCTGTGCATGATGGACTGTGGGGTGATAAAGTGCTGCATGACTCTTTCTTTGTGGCAGAATGATTAATATGAAGTGAATTAAATAATAAACAGTTTTTGTTGGTTTTTTTCCCCTCCCAGTGCCGCAGAGTGCCACTCTCACCTACTTACTGTATTCAGTATCGCACACTGGAGGGAAGACTGAGACTCATCCTTCATTCTATTCATTCATTCATTTGCTGAATGTTCAGCTTAATTCTACAGGGGTCACTGGGAGGCTGGAGCCTTTCTCATCCGACTCTGGGTGAGGGCGGAGTTCACCCTGAACAGTTTACCAGTAAATCAAAGAGACAACATTCACATGACCATTCATACTCACACTCACTCCTAGGGACAATTTGAAACAGCTAATTTCCCTGGTTAACCTGTGGCTTAGTGATTAGGGCTCTGGGTTACTGATCTGAAGGTTGGGGGTTCAAGCCCCACTACCACCAGCAGTTCTGGGCCCTTGAGCAAGGCCCTTAACGCTCAATTGCTCAGTTGTATGAAAATGATAAATGTAAGTCGCTCTGGATAAGGGCGTCTGCTAAATGGCGTAAATGTCAATCTTTGAACGGAGGAAACTGGAGAACCAAGAGGAAACCCCCAAAAAACACAGGAAAAGCATGCAAACTCGCCGAGCCCAGGACTCAAGCTCAGGACGATTTTGTTCCGATGTGCACCCATGTACTTTTTTCCCTGATGTACTCCACTGGTAAAACCCTCCAGATCTTTTAAACAATGCCCTCCATTTTTCTCCGATGTCTACTGATGTTTTCTGATGTGTACCAATGTTCTCCGATTTCCTCCAATCACACAGGAATATGATTGGGGCAAATTAGGATCATGACCGGTATATTAACCGACATGAGTCAGGATGTTGTGTGATATTGCCCTGTCAACACGGAGACCTTTTTGCGACCTTCATGCATTTGCATTCCTACATCAAGAGAGTTATAAACTCATGCTCCAGTGACATCTTACCTCCCTTTGCAATGCGCAAATGCCACTCAAAGCACCTCAGTGCTTCATTGCCATAGTCTTGCAAAAGCATTTTAAGGGTCTCTGCTGCCAATCACAAATGCACACATCTCAATGTCACTGTGATGACACCGCATAAAAACCTCCCAGTTTCTGCTTGCTGGGTAGTAAACATGGATTATTATGATTATTATGCTTAAAATAATTCAAATATTTGCATGATTATTAAGATTATTTTCAAATTACAAACATGACTCTGACATCATAGCATTTGTTTTTCAACTATCACACTGCTTTATTAAACATATTATGTTTGTATTTATTTTCATTGACCCATTGACCCAAGGGAGGGGAAAAATAAATATATACATAGATAGATAAATAAATAAATAAATAAATAAAATGCTGGTATGAGCATTTCTTTCAAAAAGCCTGTGATTTGTTATTTACAGCAACATCCACTTTGTTTTTTATTATTAAATATGAACCCTACCACTATGCCCCTGGGAACTTGGTGTGGAGGAGTGGTGGGGGGCCTCACTCACTCAAAATCATAATTAATTTCAGCTAGAAATGGGTACAGGACTGGAACCATTTTCATTTTCTAAGCCGCTTAATCCTAATTAGGGTCACAGGGAGGCTTGCGCCCATCTCAGCCGACTCTGGGTAAGGGCGGGGTACACCCTCTACAGCTCGCCAGGCCATCACAGTCTGCCAGACATGTCACACTAAAATTCTGGGAGCATGTGGGTTATCAGGTTCATGCATGGGGCCACAGAATTCAAATTTCATGACTTATTTCTTGATTATAAATGATAATTTTAGAAAAAAAAAATATTGAGTATTAGTTGTAGCCATAATTTTCCCTTACACATTCATTCATTCATTCATTTGCTGAACCGCATAATCCTATTAGGGTCACAGGGAGGCAGCCAACTCTGGGCGATGGTGGGGTACACCCCTAAACTTCTTGCCAGACTAACACAAGGCAAGCACACACAACCATTCACATTCACACCTAGGGGCAATTTGGATAAGACAGTTAGCCTAAAGGTGCATGTCTTTGGACTGCACGAGGAAACCCATGCAAGCACAGGGAGAACATGCACACTCCACACAGAAACGCCTTCGCTGGGCCCAGGACTTGAACCCAGGACCTTCTTGGTGTAAAGTGGATGTGCTACCCACTACACCACCGTGCTGAACTCACTTTAACATAGTTATTTGAAACTATATAAAACTATATTCATTCATTCATTCATTTTCTGAAGCGCTTAATCTTAATCAATGTTGCGAGGAGGCTGGCGCCCATCACCGCTGACTCTGGGCGAGGGCAGAGTACACCCTGGACACCTCGCCAGGCCATCGCAGGGCAGAAACTCGCTGATGGCACCCCAATGGCATACTCTTTACTAACGACAGCAATGGTTCTTTTCATTCATTCTTGTTTTGTTCATTTTATAGTTCATTCATTCATTCATTTTCTAAGCCACTTAATCCTAATTAGGGTCACGGGGAGGCTGGTGCTCAGCTCAGCCGACTCTGGACGAGGGCGGGGTACACCCTGAACAGCTTGCCAGGTCATCACAGCACCAACACACACACAACCATTCACACTCACACCTAGGGGCAATTTGGAACAGTTAGTTAGCCTAATAATTGTTTTTGGAATGTGGAAGGAAACTGGATTACCAACAACCCAGCAAACTCCACACAGAAACGCCCGAGCCCGGGTGAAGGACTGTGGTCAAGGTCCCAAAAGTGGCAGCATGGTGGTACTTGGGATTGAACCCCAGACCATCATTATTAGTATATATATATATGTATATATAAAATTGTTTTATTATTCATTTAAATGTTTTTTAAAAGGAAAGCGCATTGTAGCCAGTGTAAGTCAGCCGGAAGTGCCATCCTCTTGCTGTGCCACCTAATTCTAGAAAAATTCCATGAAAATATGGAGCAAATATGGAATTAACATATTTGATGGTGATGATGTATTTTTATTTACAAGAATTAGACCGGCTTGTTGCGAGGACCACACTTCAAGATTTAACAGCGGGCAGCCATTTTCGAATTAGCTTTCTTTTGGAGGAGGGGGAGATGAGGAACACAAATAGCATAAATAAGATAGATAGGCTACACCCTGTTGGGTGGCGGAATTTTGTGCTGCCATCTTGGTCACTGCCGCTCACGCTCAGATATGAATAACAACAGCATAAATACTAAGAAAATAAAACAAGGTTTTGACAGCTCAGTGCATCGCTGTAAATTGAAATTACTGACCAAGATAACTAACCAAGATGGTGGACAGGCAGAGCCATCTGCTGCAAGGCGTGGCCTATCGATATTATGATATCTATGAGGAGGAACATTGCCAGGTGCCAACAGTGCATTAATGATTCAACCTATCTGATGGCAATGACGGATAAATTGGCTCGTATTAGAATACAAAAAAAATTGATGGTAACTTCCCACCAATCAGATGAAAAGCATACTTCAGAAAAAAATTGATCACAGGGGCCCAGACGCTCCTGCCGAAAGGACCATTTTATAATTTGCAAATATAGAACAAGCATAGCAAGTCTGAAAGTCCCAGCTTCAACGCGTGGTAAGTAAATGTCCAGAAATCTAAAATACAGTTTTGCTTCTGTGACCTTGAAAAGTAGGTCAAGGTCACTCGCTCATAAACTTATCCTAGCACTCGTAGTAGTGAGCCAGTACACCAAGTTTGAAAGGCCCAGCTTCGGAGCGCAGCAAGTAGATGCCCGGAAACTAAGTGCGACGGACAGATGGATGGAACCCATTCCTATGGCTCCCCAAGGGGCGGGAGATAAAAAAAACCCTCAGTCATGCTAATTCAATATTTTATTAAACTACTTATGGATTGTTTATTTTTTACTGCAACCCTCATTTAAAAGTAGTGCTGTTGCATCTATGAGAGTATTTTATTTATATGTGTATATTATAATATAAACACATCTAAAGTTCTTTTAAGGTGAAGTATTAGGAAATTTCACTTTGCTGATTAGGAGATTGGAGGCTCCCTTTTGTTAGTGTTTATTACTGTTACAGTAAACCCGATGAATATAACCTGACATGTCATTCCAGTAAAGCATGCGGAATACCTCCGAGCTGTTGTTCCAGACGATCTTGACTAGCTGTTACACAATAAACACAGATGGAAAAGGTCACAAACTTCCAACAAGGAAAAACAGCTGTGTTTAAAACCTTCTCAGATGCTGGGACCTCAGTGAGGTATAAAGTTGAATGAATTACATCCTCAGGAGAAGATTCATGACAGCTCAATCTGCAAAGTGCACACTTATATGGTAGAATAAGGTCAAAGCTTCTAAAAGTGCTGCATACAAGGGAAGAGCAGAAAACGGCCTGAGCTGCATCAAACTCCCACACATCACAAAATAAAAGTACTGTCCCTGTGTGTATCTGAGCATCATTCTCACTCATTTGCCAAACAACTTAATCCTATTAGGGTCGCAGGGAGGCTGAGCCCATCTCAACCGACACTGGGCGAATGCAGGATACATCCTGAACTGCTTGCCAGTCCATCACAGGGCCAACACACACACACACACACACACACACACACACACACACACACACACACACACAAAAACCCTTTAACACCTGGGGCAATCTGGAACAGCCAGTTAGCCTAATGTGCATGTCTTTGGACTGGAGGAGAAAATTGAAGTACCCAGAAGAAACCCACACTAGTAAGGGGAGAACATGCCAACTTCACACATAAAGGACCTTCTTGCTGTGTGGCCGACATGCTAACCACTACTATAAATCTATAGTTTCTGTATAGTTTTCAGTATAATTTTCCACCCCTTACACGCACATTTTCACAGACGCCCATGATTGGATGGTGATCCGTTTGAGTGACAGGGAATGCAAAACCCCATTAGAACTCAGCCAATTAGCTAATTGGATTCCCAGCTGCAGATGGCTGCACGCATCAACCTGGATTCGAACCTGTGATTTCCAGGTTGATGGTTAAACACTGTGGCAGTGGTGGCGTTTTATGGCGTTACTAGGCATATTGAACAAGTTTGTGTACACTGAAGGGGATTGCAAAAAGCATTTTATATTGGTTACTGTGGGAATTTCAAGGTAAGCATTGAAAGCGGGCATGGCGGGGGAATCCCCAAGCTTCATGCAAAAACTGAGGATTTTATTTATTTTTTTATTTGGGCTCTCCCTCAGAGATAGGGTGAGAGGTTCTGTCATCCGGGAGGAGCTCGCAGTAGAACCGCTGCTCCTCCACGTTGAGAGGAGCCAGTTGAGGTGGCTCGGACATCTGATTAGAATGCCTCCCGAACGCCTCCCTCGTGTGGTGTTTCGGGCATGTGAGACCCCGGGGTTGACCCAAAACACCCTGGAGGGACTGTTTCTCGGCAGCTCTGGGACCGCCTCAGTTTAATTGCATGGTAACGAAGCTCCTCAATTAGTTAGGGTTAATGAATGATAATACTGAACCTGAAGAAACATCTGCTGTATGTATGCAGTACTTATGAAGAGGCACAGGGATTGAAGGATGAATTGACACTAACAATTCTATAAAATGTCTCAATCTCTACTTGGGTCGCGTGAAAGGTTGGTGCCTATAACAGCCACCACTGGGTGAAGGCGGGGTACACCCTGAACAACTCGCCAGACCACCGCAGGGTCAACACACACATAACCAATCACACTCACGCGTACAGGAAATTTGGAACAGCTGATTAGTCTAATGTGCATGTCTTTGGAGGAAACCGGAGTACCCAAAGGAAACCCACACAAGCATTGGGAGAACATGCAAACTCCACGATTTAAGATACGCCCGAGTACGGGACTCGAACTCGAGCCTTCTCGCTGTGAGGCGGGCATGCTAACCACTACACCACCGTGCCGCCCGCACTCAATCCAGTTGAAATCATTTTAAAAATATTAAGGATATGGGCTGATATTAGCTAAAACATTATCCATGTATAATTACGCCTAGCACTAAAAGACCGGGGATGCTACTTGGCTAAAATAACACCCTACAAGAACCCTAGTGGTTTAGTTTCCCATCTGTGGTTTAATGAGGCTATGCAGTGGTCTATCCTGCTAGAACTGAACTCACTGTACACATGTATAAACATATATAGTTCAAATATATAGAACTGAACACACTGTACACATTGTATGAATCAACCCCTGTTGATTCGGGAAAAACCCACCGTTAGACAGGTGAGAAAGTGGTCTGAGGGGGCTATGGAGACATTGCAGGA
>JBCNYH010000007.1:3113797-3127415 GCA_039654325.1 Tandanus tandanus
CCTGTCCTGTTTGGTGCTGTTCCCAAACCAGGCTGTGATACTTCCCGTCAGGATGCTCTCAGTGGTGCAGGTGTAGATCGTTTTTAGCACCCTTGAGGGCAGTTTAAAGTCTTTCAGGCGTCTGAGATGAAAGAGACGCTGTCGGGCCATGTCAGGTCTGCCTTTTTGCAGACTCTTCATAGTTTGAGATGTGGTTGAGCACTGTTGTATCATCTGTGAATATAAATGAGTTGTGTCATGATTTTCACCCAACAAGTAATCTAAATATTCCATAAATGTCCAAAATACTTGTCTATATTTATTAAACAGCATTTCAGCTTAAAAATTTAAAGGACTCAAGAGATTTGGAGCCCAATATGGAGCGGATGGAAATGCATTGCACCATGGACTTTGTGAAATCTTTTTGGGCCAAGCCGACGTAGTGGTTAGCGCAGCAAGAATGTCCTGGGTTTGAGTCCTGGGTTGATGCATTTCTGTGCGAAGTTTGCATGTTCTTCCCGTGCTTGCGTGGGTTTCCCCCTGGGTACTCTGGTTTCCTCTCAGAGTCAAAAGACAAGCACATTAAGCTAATTGGTTGTTCCAAATTGCTCCTAGGTGTAGATTGTAGAAACTCTTTTCTCTATATTGTCCATCTACATGTACACAACCATATTCATATGATTAATTAGTCCACATCAACTTCTCAAATATGCACGATTGCAATCTGAAACCGGGGAAAACAAACATACCATGAATTAACAAATCAAATGTATACAATAGTGTGTGTATGGATGTGCGTGTGTGTGATTGATGTACAATGAGACATGAACTTCATAAACCTAATTAAAATAAAGTGCGTCTTCCCTGAACAGAGATCAAAAAATAACAATAATTCAACAGAGGGGTGTCACAGTTAATAATGTAGCTACTTAGCTAGTTAGCACTGTTACCATTGCCACAGCTCACAACGTGAGTAATTCCTCCATAAATTTTAATACCGTAAATGTGACCACACATTAGTGGGCGTCACATGCCCTTCCCTCGTCCAGTGTTGCCTGAGATAGGCTCCAGCGCCTCCCCCAACCCTAATAGTAGGATTAAATGGTTTGAGAAATGAGTGATTGGATGTGTGAGTGAGTGGGATCACATTTCCATCCTTTTTGAGTGATTATATTTTGTTTGCTCACACCACTGATGATAGGCTTTTTTTTTAACAGTAATGACATTGCCCATTTAATAATGGACTTTAGAACAGGAGTGGGAGCAGTCATGTGTAATAAAAAAATAAAGAGTGTAAAGCAGTGGGATAAGCATGCATCCCTGTGGCGTATCGTATTTAGGGTTATATGGCATTTAGAGTGGATCATACATGCTTTCTGAGTCTGATGGACTGTGCATGGTTTGTTAAGTCCAATAGCCAGTTCAGTAATGAGAAGTTCAATCCTAGGTACAGTAAATTGCTTATGTGTTTGTTGGGTAGGATTGTATTGAAGGCAGAATTATAATCACTGAAGAGGATCCTTATATACAATGGCAATAAAAGGTAAGTAAGATCTGATCTTCAACTAAAATACAATAATGGAAAAACACTTTTTTTTTTTTTTTTAATTAATTAATTTTTTTTTACCAATGGTGGCACAGTGGCAAAGTGGTTAGCACATCTGCCTCACAGGAAGAAGGTCCTCAGTTCGAGGCCAGGGCTCAGCGAGGGCATTTTGGTGTGGAGTTTGCATGTTCTCCCTGTGCTTGCTTGGGTTTCCTCTGGCTCCTAAGGTTTCCTCTCACAGTCCAAAGACATGGACATTATGCAAATTGGCAGTTACAAATTTGTCCTAGGTGTGAGTGTGAGTGTACATGATTATGTGTGCCGCCCTGTGATGATATGGTGTTCGCCCAGTGTTGGCTGAGATAGGCACCAGCCTCCCTACGACCCTATTAGGATTAAGCAGGTCTTCAAATGAATAAATTATTGTCCTTGAAAATGTTGACTGACCTTGATCTTGGCAATATCCATGATCCAAAAGATCCAAGAGATCCAGTATCGGCTGAGATAGGCACCAGCTTTCCCACAAATCTATTTGCAGTTTGCAGTTTGGCAAATGGGTGAGTGAGTGAGTGAGTGTTTTCACTAATTGCGCACAAATTAATATTTTGCTCTTAACCATATTGAATGCTTAATTAAAAAAAGGGGGGTATGTTGGAAAAAGCTATGAACCCCTAGGCTAACGACTTCAAAAAAGTTAATTGTCATCAGGAGTTAGCAAACCTGGAGCGCAATCAATGAAAGTTGAATTGACTTCAGTTCACAGGAAGCATCTGCTGATGTGTAGCACACAGAAAAAAAAAGAGATCTCAGAAGACTGAGGATCAAGAGCTGTTGATCTGCATAAGTCTGGAAAGGGTTGCAGAGCAGTCTGAAAGAATTTAAATCTTCATCAGTGTACCAACTGACAAATGAGATGATTAACGCGGTGGCCAGTCTTCCTAGAAGTGGACATCCAGCCAAGATGATTCTGAACTCAGAAGCCTTAGTGAGGTAAAGAACACTAGATTAACAGCTAAATACTGGACTCATTAAAACTGGCTAATATCTCTGTTTATGACTCTGCTATGCACAAAAAAAGATCAGGCAGCATGTGCATGGCAGGACACCATGGAGGAAACCACTCACTCACTTGGCAAGCCACTTAATCATACTACGCTTGCGGGAAGGCTGGCACCTATCTCAGATGACACTGGGCGTTCACACAGGGAACACCCTGAACAGCTCGCCAGACCATTGCAGAGGCAACAAAGAATTTACACTCACACCTAGGGGCAATTTGGAACAGCCAATTTGCCTAATGTGCACGTCTTTGGACTGTGGGAGGAAACCGGAGTACCCGGGAGAGACCCACTTGAGCACAAGGAGGACATGCAAACTCCCCATGGAAACGCCCAAGGCTGGGACATGAACCCTGGACATTCTTGCTGTGAGGCGGATGTGCTAATCACTACGCCAACATGCCACTGGAGGAAACCACTGCTTTCCAAAAACACACTGCTGGAGACCTGTATTTTGCCAAAGAGTACCTTGACACTCAACGATGCTATGGAAAAATGTCTTGTGGGACTGATAAAAACAGTTGAATTGTTCAGGAACAACATACAACATGGCGGCACGGTGGCGTAGTGCACTCTCATCTCACAGCAAGGAGGTCCTGGGTTCGAGCCCCAATCAAAAAAGTTAATTGGCATCAGGAGTTAGCAAACCTGGGGCGCAATCAATGACAGTTGAATTGACTGAAAAAAGCATTGTCAGCAAAAGTGCTTTTGTGTGGAGTTTGTATGTGTGGTGCACCCAAATATGTGTCACCGCATTTGGTATGTTTGCAATGTAAACCTGGAACTTTCCCTTGATTTGCACTTTGTACAGAATATGCACACTCTAAACATATAGTGTTGACTTATTATTAATTTCATAATTAGCTGTGTGTAAACTGTGTTGAATGTAAATTGTAAGTGTTGGATGCGAAGCGGAACCTTCTCCATGAGTGTACTTCCATCTGGGTCTGTTTGGTGGGGCAACTTCTTGTTTCTGCTGTTCTACTTGAATTTCACAGGTCAGTACACGGATAAAAGTGTTTGAATTCACTTCTTAGAGATTCGTTTTAGGTCTTTATTAGTTTGTATTACTTTTGTGATGCTTTGTGGAAGATCTATGCTGGAAAGCAAAGGTTTTCTGTGCAGATAACTGTCAGGGCGCACCTGTTTCCGCGCCTCTGAAATCCCACGAGGTTTGAAAGTTAAGAAATAGGAAATCTCGCGAGAGTTCGCCAAAGCACCGTGAATGGCTTTGTTTTATCAGTTTAGGGTCTTATATAACATGGTTTAAGTGATGTTTGAGAAGCAATAGCTGTTGTATTAGTTCATGTAGAAGTTTGGATATTGAGAAAAATGTGAAATTAATGATAATGATATTTACATACATTTGCATTGTAAAAGTGTTCATGAAGAGTGAATAGTAATTATTTACATCCCCAAAGTGCATTGTTTATTTTATTTAAGCTATGTGTGTTGAGTTAATGGCAAAAAAGTGAGATACAGTTGAGTAATCCTGTCATTTGCACTATGATAATAATGTAGCCTTATACACTGATTAAGAAGTGGATTTATGTTGATCTAAACAGATGCTGAAGCTGCTAAATGGAAGAAATGCATGAAGCGTATACAGTTTTGCACTGAGAGAAAAGTTTATTGAAAGGAATGCTTTTTGTTTGTAATTAATGTGTTGATTTTGAAGAAGTATTGCACTAAAAGGATGTAAATGCACTGTTTGTGACTGTGTTAACGAGTTGAATAGATGCGATCTGGAGGAAGACACGAGTGGTCCTGTGTTCATTGCGCTAACACTCTACTTGTATTTCACAGGCCATCTCATCTCTTTGTTATTGAGTGTCACCTGCCGGGGATCCGTAACATATGTCCTTCTCGTGGTTGTGTGGGTTTCCTCGGGGTACTCCGGTTTCCACCCACAGTCCAAAGACATACCCATTAGGCTAACTGGCGGTTCCAAATTGCCCCTAGGTGTGATGATCTGGTAAGCAGTTCAGGTTATACTCAGCCTTTGCCCAGAGTCGGCTGGGATGGGCTCCAGCCTTCCAGCAACCCTAATCAGGATACAGCACTACATACTGTGTAAAAATGCAGATGAAAACATCATGCCAACAATGAAATACCGAGGTGGCTGCATCATGAATTGGAGCTGCTTAGTTTCCTCCTGGCGTGGATCACTGAGGGGAAAATTAAATCCCAATTTTATCAAGGTATCCTATAGGATAATATCACCGTAGCTGTCTGCATGCTGAAGCTCTACACTACGACTTTAAAAAGTACAATCCGCCTATGACCCAGTCAGAATCAACATTTTAAACCCAACAGAGAGTCAAACAAACCAGAAACCCCATGAATATGACGAAACTAAAGCAGTTCTGTCAGAAAGAATGGGCCAACATTCATGAACATTGTGCAGGTCTGATGTACAGCAACTAAAATGCTTGTTTGACGTTACTGCTGCCAAAAGAGATTTGACTAGTTATTAAATCCAAGAGTTTACCTATTTTTTATTTAATTCTGTTATTACTGTAATTAACAGATTGTGCTAATTTATTATTAAAACTTGATTTTAATATAAATGTATACATAAACGCATGCAGTTAAAAGGGTTCACATGCTATTAATCTGTCCTCATTGTAGGCAAACTGGTGGTGGTCAAAAGAGGCTGGGATGGTGTTTTCTCATGTGCCTTGTGACCAGTCTGCCGAGAAATTTAGCAGTTCAGAGGGTAAGTGCCGCAGGTCTGTAGCTTTTCACGGATGTGACAGCTGACTGTTTAGTTACATTCAGGATTCCCTTGGCTATTTCTGCTATATGAAAAATAGCCTTGGGTGCATTTGGCCCCATTCCGGGGTAGCGTGGTAACATTTTAAATTTTTTTTTGGTAGAAATGCAGCAGGGGATGAACGGTTGTTTTTGGTATCCAATCAAACCAGTTTATTTGGCTTCCTGTGTACAAGGTGGAAATTTGATATTAAAGGAAATGTTTCCAGATAAAAAGGAGTCGCATTGTTTAAGGTATTTTAATATGGAGCTAATTTAATTATTTATAAACAACAGTGATCCCAAGACCCAATATAGTGATGACAGAAACTGCCAGAAGTAGCAGATAAAGTACCAGAAACTGCCGGAAAGTCTCGAATGCGAGCTGTTTAGGGTGTACCCGGCATTCGCCTAGTGTTGGCTGAGACAGGCTGCAGCAAATGAATGAGTGAGTGAGTGAATAGGGTGGCACGGTGGTGTAGTGGTTATCATGTCCACCTCACAGCAAGAATGTCCTGGGTTTGAGTCCCGGGCTCAGAGAAGGCATTTCTGTTTGGAGTTTGCATGTTCCAAAGACATGCATGTTAGGCTAATAGGCTATTCCAAATTGCCCCTAGGTGTGGATGTGAAGGTGAATGGTTGCGTGTGTTGGTCTGTGATGGTCTGGCGAGCTGTTCAGGGTGTATCCCGCCTTCGCCCAGAGTTGGTTGAGATAAGCTTCATGTCCACTATAGGATTAAGCGGCTTGTCATATAAGTAAGTGAGTGAGTGAGTGAGTCCTCAATCCCCCTGTCCAAGGTATTAAAGTAATATTGGCTTCAACATACCCACGATGCAATGACCGACTTGACACCTCCAACATCCGAGGCAAATTTCAACAGAAATCCCAAGGGTTTCCCGAGTGTGTTTTGTTACTGGGATTATTGTTGATGTTTTGAAGCAATCAGGAACACATGATGAGAATAAAGAGAAAATAAAAGCCTCCAGAAGGTGACCTGCTCTGTCTTTAAGAATGCAGCCCACCACAGTTTCTGGTCTGATGTTTGATAGGCAGTGGCTGACTTTGAGAGGGCTCAGGATGGATCATCGGAAGGGAGGGGCTTCAACTCTTGATCTTTGTTTCCTTCATCAAAGCAAAAAGTAATTAAGTTTTTTGGCAAGAGAGTAGTTTTCAGTGGGGGGGGGGTTTCTGGGGTGTAATCCCTTTTGTAATGCAGGATTACCCTAATTCCCTTCCACACCGAAAGTTGTGTTGTAATGAGCTGTTTATATTTGAATTTAGCAAATATGACGTCTCTCCTTAATGCCGGTCTGGCTCAGCTATATGCAGCTGTATCCCCTGTTCTTTAAGCTACATTCCAGGCTTTGATTAGTGTCCAAACTTCTACTAGTGTCCCCTGCTTCTATCTTGGAAATACATAGATCAACTTCCTGTTGGAGGGCGGCATGGTGGTGTAGTGGTGGTTAGCATGTCTGCCTCACAGCAAGAAGCTCCTGGGTTTATTGAGGGCATTTCTGTGTTTGTACTTTGCATGTTCTCCCTGTGCGGCATGGGTTTCCTTGGGGTACTTTGGCTTCCAAAGACATGCACATTAGGCTAAGTTACTGTTCCAAATTGCCCCTAGGTGTGAGTGTGAATGACATTTGTGTATGTTGGCTCTGCGATGGATTGGTGAGCTGTTCAGGGTGTATCCCATCTTCGCCCACATTCGGCTCAGATAGGCTCCAGCCTCCCCACATCCCTAGTAGGATTGTAGTTAAGTGGTTTGGTAAATCTATGAATGAATGACCTTCCTGCTGGTAACACTGTCCAGACAGAATGTTTATTCATGACTGTGGTACAATACTCCTCTTGTGTTGTGCCACTGTGCTGACCTCAAAACAATCCTGGAGCTAATAAACTGTCTTCAGACCTGATTGTAACAGATCGATATTCTAATAAATGAGGCTTTACTGAATGTCAGCTGAAGGTCAAGGTGAACTGGTGCTAGCAAATGTATGTGATATACACTGTATGATGTCATATAGGCCACTGGTGTTCACCCATTATTATTCTCATCAACACCCCTAAAATATTCAGTTGGCAGCATACCATGGAGGAAACCACTCACTCGTTTTCTAAGCCACTTTATTCCAACTGTACTAAAGTCGCGGGTAGACAGGCGCCTATCTCGGACGACACACAACCATTCACACTCACACTTACACCCAAGGGCAATTTGGAACAACCAGTTAACCTGTGCATGCCTTTGGACTGTGGGAGGAACCATGAGGAAACCATGCAAACACGGAGAGAACATGCAAATTCCAATTAGAAACGTCCGGGACTCAAACCAAAGACCTTCTTGCTGTGAGGCAGACGTGCTAACCACTACGCCACCGTTCCACCACCCTTTAGCTCACATTCATTATTTTACATTTGCATCACGTTTTCAAAAACAGCACAGCTGGAAAAAGTGGCTATGCAGCAGAAAACAACCAACAAAGTGTCCAAAGCATGAAGTGCAAAGGTTTCCAGAATGTGATGAGTCTGCTCACTAATGATTTCTCTCTGCTCACTGCAGGTGGTGAACTAAATACCGATCTCTTCATGAAGCTCTATGAGTGACTGATAAAACATAATACATTAAGCTGCATGCATTTGTGTTCATTTAAGATTTGCTAAATCTTTGCCACAGCACAGTGAACCAGAAGATACCTTAAGTTTATGTGAGGTGAGGTTGTTTTGCTAAAGTTGGAGCGGTACTTGAGGAGAGCTGATACACAATCTATAGATCGCTCACTCACTCATTTGCCCGACACTGGGCAAAGATGTGGTACAGACCATCGCAGGGCCAACACACACAACCATTCACAATCACACCTAGGGGCAATTTGGAACAGCCTACTGTACATGTCTTTGGACTGTGGGAGGAAACCGGAGTACCCACGCAAGCACAGGGAGAACATGTAAACTCGTCCTCACCGAGCATTATAGATACATGTAAGTTTCTCTTCAATAAAATGGAGCATGAAGCAGAATCTTCATCATGTAAGCCAGGAAAACCAGATTTGTGTTTGTCTGGGTGATGAAGTAAGATAACAGTAGCAGGTGGTCTGTCTATTCCACAGCTGTCAATCACAAGACCTTTGAGGAAAAATAATAATGGAGCTGCCTGTGCTACATACTGCTCAACATTCAAAATTCACAGTAAATCTGCAGCATAGCAACCACCATTATTCACAGTGCCCAACTAAAATGGGACAAGTCGGCAGAATGTTTCTTTAATGCCACCCCCCCCGCACCCCGCCTTTCCACCCAAGGACAATTATTGTAAAATGTATGGTACTGTATACATTATTCTCTACTTTCTGGAGCAGCTGCCTTGACTGTGGTTTAAAATGCAGGTTAGAATCAGGGTCTATGTGATACACTTGATGTAAGTCACACTCACATGCAAAAACTACTCTGAAGCACATGCTGACAGTATAATGTATAATGACAGATAATAGCAATAAATTAATTTTGGTGAGATGAGAAAATATTTTTAAAAAAATGCTCTCACTGCAGCATAAATAATGAATCAAATATGTTTTACAGTATGTGGATGTGACCCAAATTAGTGTAAAAAACTATTGTTTGAAGGATTTACCTGATGAATGTGATTTGACCTTTCAAGGTCACTCAAGGTCAAAGGTTATTGACTCATTTGAAAGTCCATATATGGTTTCCTATTAGTGTTCTGTTGTAACAAAATCTGCAGTCTAACTCCACAACTTTGTGACCTTGTTCTGACCTTTATCTTTGACCTTGACATTCCAAAATCAGATCATCCATGGATCTCAGGTAGCATAGTGTCCCCACCAAGTTTGGTGAAAATACGTTCAGGGGTGTGGTCAGGATTATCCACAAACAAACTGACAAACAAATGACGGTGATAATCATATGTAAGTCCTATTTACTGTTCTGTATAACTAAATTGGTGTGTGTGATGCACTCATGGAGGTCATAAAGCAGTTGCACTGTTAGCAAATTTGTTGATGGCACAAATTTGTTATTAAAATCATTTAACCCTTTGAACCCTGGCCTATATATACCCACCCCATCATCCACTCTGAACTTTCCATTAAAATTCACCAAAAGCATCATATTCATGTCTATTCATTTCCAGCTGGCTAAGCCCCCTTTCGTGCCACATCCATATCCCCGCCCACATCCCTTGCCACACCCATCTCCTCCAGCATTTCCGGGTCTAGTATCCGATTTATTACAGTCACTTTCATTGGTTTTATTGTTACTCTCTCAATCCAAAAGGATCACGTGCAGTGCCTGCGCAGCACTGACATGGCAATAACTTGTATTTGCCAAAAATCCCGGAGAAAACCGAGATGGCGAGGTACACCCTGACCAGCTCGCTAGTCTATCTTGACACACACAACCATTCACACACACTCACACCTAGGGTCAATTTGGAACAGACAATTAGCCTAATATGCATGTCTTTGGACCGTGGGAGGAAAGCAGAGTACCAGGAGGAAACCCACGCAAGCATGGGGATAACATGAAAACTACACACAGAAACACCCTCGTCGAGCCCGGGACTCAAATCCAGGACTGAAACCCAGGAACTTCTTATTGTGACGCGGACGTAATGAAATGAGTAAATGAGTGAGTGAATGTTTACAAATCCATAACTGTGTTCAGTGTTGTCACATAAATTCCTGTACATGAATAAAGCACCATTTGAAACCATACAATTGTTTAGTGAGTCTTTGATTGCTGCAAGTTAAACCCACATGACAATAAAAAAAATCCTCCATAAAATGCTCCAAAATGTTTTTTAATGTCCATCTTGACATCTCTGAGCCTCTATCCTGGCACCATAATACTTCAGTCTTTCTTTCAGTCTTTGCTTTCCGAAGAGACCGAAGAAAGTGCATCTGTCTCCCCAGATCTTAACAAACCTCTATCACTGCACCACTGAGAGAATCCTGACAACCTGCAGCACAGTGTGCTATGGCAGCTGCATGTATATATATAAACGCCCTGCAAAGAGTTATGAAAACTGCCCACGTCATCATCGGTGCCCAACTTCCAGCCACTCAACATCTTCACCACAGGATATTTCTGCACAGGCCACAAATCATCATCAGACTCCCCGTATCCAAATCAAAAACTCCTTTACCTACATCCATCCAGGAGAAAGCACAGGAACATAACCAGAAAACAACCAAACAACTGTTTTACTGTCTGTTATCATCCTGCTAATTCTACTCAACTAACTTTCATTTTGATTAAGTTGCACAATGGCATTGTTGCCATGGCATTGTTTCGAGAAACTTATGCAACAAGGTCCGGACTCTGTGGTGCCAGTACATGTGTGAAAATGATTCCTCAGGCCCCCCGAACACTATGAGCCTGAAAGAATCCTGGCATTATCATCCTAGAATATGCCCATGCTATCAGGGGGAAAAACCCATTGATGGGATAACCCAGCCATTTAGAATGCCTCTTGGTCACCTACCATTAGAGGTGTTCCGGGTACGTCCAACTGGGAGGAGGCCGCGGGGTAGACCCAGAACTCTCTGGACTGATTATATATCTGTCCATCTGGCCTGAAAATGCCTCAGGATTCTCTAGGAAGACGATGTTTAGAGGATGGTTACATGTTTTTTTTTTTTACATATTCAAACAAGCAAACCTTTCTTTCTCAAACCCTCTTTGATACAGTAGCTACAAACAAAAGGTGATATACTCTAATAAATGATTAATACAATTGACTTTCATTATTTAAAAAAAACCCCAAACAAACATAATTTAAATGAAACAAATAATTAATTACACCCAAATATGTTCAAGTCTCAGAAAATTATAATCCATTGTTCCAGATTAGGTGCCATTGCTTGGAACCTCCTCCAGGTGGAACCTGATGTTCTCTTTTCTATTGAAGTGTGTGGTGTCATCATTCCAAGATCTAAAGATTTATTTATGGCCATCATAAAAGGTTGTGGACGCCTGTGAGTCTAGCAAGATATTTTATAAGATCTCTACATTGTTTGACATAAATAATTGTACTGCAAGGAAAATGATCTACAAGTAGCAAATGTGTTCCAAAAGACCGCTAATTGGTCCAGGACTGGCCACAAATTCAGCCCAAGGGCAGACTGTTTGATGTGAAAAGAAGTTTCCAAAAAACCCAAACTTTCATTACAGCACCTGCTAATTTTTCCAACTGTTGGTGTGAAAGTGCATACGTCTATAATTAGAAAGGGATTGAACATGGAAGACATGCCAGTAAAAAAGTTTGATTTCCAAAGAAGAACATTAGAACAAGACTACAGCTTGCCAATTAATACACAGTCAATGACCAGGCCATTTGGAATAATGTCCTCTCTTCATAGTTCACTTGTGAACTGGAGAAGAACCTGTGAGGCATGGTGGTGTAGGTGTTATGGTTTGCTGCTTCACTGCTTCAGGATAATGATCCAAAACACACTCACAAATCCACCAAGGAATGGCTCAAAAAGAATAAATGGCTAAGGAATGTTCTTGTCAAAGCCCAGATTTGAACCCTTTTAAAGTGGTGTAGAGGGGGTTTGAAAAGGGCAGTACATCAAACAGATTGCAACTGAATGAAATTTGCATGGAAGCACAGTCAGAAATCCACCAAGAGACTTGTGGACAATTATGCAAAATGCCAACAGGAAATTATTTCTGCTAAAGAGGGCAGTACTAGCTTCTGAGTCCAAGGGTGTACTGACTTCCTCCACAGAAGAATATTACATCTATTGATTTTACATCTATTTATTTAAATAAATGGTTTTAAAGGGGTTTTGTTAGACTATATCACCTTTATCTGACGGCGGTATATTATTTGTTTGAATAAGCTGGGGAAAAAAATCAAAACTTTCATGGGATGGACTTATTTTTTCACATGATTGTATGTTGTTTCAGTATTTATGGCATCCAGCCAGCTAGTTATCAAAAATTTGTGCAAAAGCCAGTTGTTCTAGTTTTTTTTTTTTTGGTGATTTCTGCACCAGTATGATGAATGGTTAACGTTAATATGGGGAGAAGGGGGCGGGCCCAATCGGCGGGCATACCAAATAAGTGGGTGTACCTGTGTTCTACTCTTGTCTCTACTGCTCAGACTATGGGTCCAAATTGAGCTACACTGTTTGTACAATGTTTATCTATCTATCTATCGGCATGCTTTTTTTTAAGGTTGGTGGAGAAGAGTCAAACCTTGAGGATAAATTGGAACGCTGGCCGTGTGCTTGGCCCCCCTCACATGACATCAACACCTAACTTCACAGAGTCTTGACCTCGACCCCACTGAAGAGCTTCAGGATGAATTGTGATGCAGAATGTGTGCCAGGCTTCCTCGTACAACATCAGTGCCTAACACACAGAGCCCTGACCTCAACCTCACAGAACAACTTCTGGAGGAATAGTAGCTTAATAATGCCCTGACCTCAATAACGCTCCAGGACCTGAATGGGAAGGTCCCGCAGCCATGTTCCAATATCTAGTACAAGGAAAGGAGGTTGATTATTGTACATTTGCCACTGCCTCATAGTAGCATTATCTCGACTGCTAGATTAGCATGTTAACATATACGACGGTGGTTAAAAATGTAACGCTTCCTCTGTCACCACAACTTAATAAACAGATCAAAGCAAAACTTGCACAGTATCGCCTGAAGTCTCCTGTCCATAAAAGCTACTGTTCAACATTCACCATTACACTTTTAATACATTTACACCATCGTCGAACCCAAGTTACTGGACCGGATGTTGCTGTGACACAGTGAGCCTGGATTTCCTTACACCGCAGAGCAAGCAGAAATTAGCATTTTTTAAAATCTCCTTTAAGTTATTGCTAGTATTAAATTGTGTCTTACTGGTACAGGAGTGGGCGTAGTGGTTAGCATGTCCCCCTCTCAACAAGAAGGTCCTGGGTTCAAATCCGGGGCCTGAACATTTTTGTGTTAAGTCTGCATGTTCTCTCTGTGCTTGCATAGGTTTACTCTGGGTACTCCGGTTTCCTCCCAAAGTCCAAAGTCATGAACATTAGACTAATCAGCTGTTCCAAATTGACTCTAGGTGTGAGTGTGAATGGCTGTGTTCGTGTTGCTTTGCAATGGTCTGACGAAGGGTCTTCAGGGTTCAGGGTGTACTAAGTGACCCTAGTACAGGGGTCTCAAACTCAATTTACCTGGGGGGAGTCTGGGTGAGGCTGGGCCGCATCAGGTTTTCCACAAGAAAAGCTTTGTTTTTAAATTTTCAATCTTCTCAAATC
>JBCNYH010000007.1:3130621-3141103 GCA_039654325.1 Tandanus tandanus
AATTTTCTGAGATTTTGGATTTGGGGTTTTCATAAGCTGTAAGCCAGAATCATCAAAATTATAACAAATAAAGGCTTCAAATGTTTCACTTTGCATGTAATGAGTCTTTATAATATATTAGTTTCACCTTTTAATTTGAGTTACTGAAATAAATGAACTTTTGCACGATATTCTAATTTTTCTAGTTTCACCTGTACATATTGGCAGGAAAATATATATCTATATTCCAGTAACTCATAAGTTGTATTAGTCTATCATCTAATTGGAATACTACAAAGTTTCATGATGAAGTGGAGGCAGAGAAATAAATGAAAGCAGGATGAAGAAAGGAAAGGAAATGCAAATGAAAAGAGGTGTCGAAAACCAAGCATCAGAGGTATTAAACCACCTTAAGGTTAAACGCTAGGATTGCCCTTGCTAGAGGCTGAAAATGTTCTTGATTGCACACATGTGAAACCTCATCTCTTAATAGTTCTCCAAATTAATATCCTGGGTTTATCTACTCAGTTTGTGGATAATAGTGAAAGCCATTCATCTGTGCTCTGAGTCATACTGAACCTGAAGCTCATTGCTTCAACATTGGTAATAACCAACATATATAACTTTGATGATGTTTTAATTGGCTATACATCTGAAAAGTTAGCCCTTAGTGACAAGCTTCCTGATTCCTTTCCACCACATGGTAGATATAAAAGTCTAGCTGACCTCTGTAATAATCTCAGCAACGCACCGCTCAGAGAGAACGTCAAACCCACTGTAAGAACGTGAGCTTTTATTTATTGGTGCTTGTGCCCCTTGATGCAGTCAGCAGACAGCCACGTAAAACTTTACTCAATGCTTGTCTCGCTTTGCGAATGCTCAGCTGAAAATTGCTTACAATGAATTACTTTTATGATTCTTACTACATCATCAGAAACCAAATGTAAGACCAATTCAAGTCAGTTATACGCATTTTAATTTGACTGCATGCGGACAAACCATTAAAGTTCTGGTAAAAATGATCCTTTGGACTGATGAAAGAGAGGTGGAGATGCCAAGTGTTAAGCATAGTGGTGGAAGGGTAATTTGGGATTGTTTTGTGGGAAGCTTTCAATCAATGATAAACTCACATACCAGAGAGGTCTTCAAACAAATGTGATTCACTCAGGCATGAGTTCAGTACCTTAAGCTGAGACAAAATTGGGTCATGCAACAGGACATCCGCTACCTCACTAACATGCTAGGGCACACCTGGGCTATCTCAAGACTACCAGAGGCTTGTAGCCTGGGGCATTAATCCTTGAGCCAAACATTAATTTGTGTTTCTATTATCACTCTGTAGCTCAGCCTATTCCCCACCTATAACATGCTGCACAGGGACAGAGAACAATCCACCAACGCACAGCATGGTTCAATAAACTAAAAGGTTTTCCACTATTTACACGAAATGCACATCACAAACAAGGCGTACTTAACAAATTATTTATATGAAGTGCTTATCACAGCAAACCATGCAGGAATCACACCAGCCGCAACCTAGACATTATAAACATTTGGTGGCCATTTTGCTGACCTTGAACTTGACCTATAAATACAACTTATTTTAGCCTTTGGTCTCAAGTTGCTACCCTAAAATTCTGACAGTGATATGTCAAGTAATTCTTGACATATACGCATGTGTATCCACAAAATAAAATACAAAAGCACAAATTTCCTGAAGTGAAAAGCAATACCAGTTATGATATCGCAATTGGAAAACACTATCAAATGTCCATCATAGCAATAAAAAATTAGTTATTTACATGGAGAGTCCACATATAACATAAACTCTAGTCTATGCTAACTGTAGTATTGTGCAGTTATGTTCTAAAAATTGCGTCCCATCTATAACAGAGGTGAAAGGATATTTCTTGCACATATAGTATTGTACATTATGTAAACAGGCTTTAACATGGCAGTTAAATATAGGTCCAGCTAAAAGAGTTTAGCTTTTGACAAACGTTCAGTTGAATCATTTACTCTGTTTAGCTAGAACAATGTTATTGTTTAAAAAAAAACCTCATTAACTAAAATAGTATAAACCCCGCCTTCCACCTTGACACACCGTCACAGCACCAGTTGGCCTCATCTGGCCGATGTGTAATTGTCGGGCCAAATTCCCCAGGCTTAAAGCACTGAAGTAGCTACAACAAGGTGTGATCAAGCCCCGAAACTGACAGAAGAAACGGGAATGGCCTTGACTTGCACTAGCTCACCTGGCTTTGGCTTGGCATCTAATGATTCCAAGCACACCAGCAAACTGACATCTGTATGGCTAAAGAAAATAAAAAATAAAAATAAAAACAAGGTTGTTGGAATGGTCAAGTCAAAATCTTGACCTCAATCCCACTGAGATTCTGTGGTGGGGTTTTAAGAGAGCCATACACCACAAATGCCCTCAAAGGTTCCCCCAAAGGAATTGACGTAGTGTCACAACACAAGAGAAGTGCACAAAAATTTTAATTAAAAAAAAAAAAAAAAAAACCTGAGAGACTTATTAGACAGAGAGATATTGGTGTGTTGGTTAGCATGTCCACCTCACAGCAAGCAGGTCCTGGGTTTGAGTCCCAGGCTTGACGAGAATGTTTCTGTGTAGAGTATGCAAGTTCTCTCTGTGCTTGCGTGGGTTTCCTCAGGGTACTCCGGTTTCCTCCAACAGTCCACATTAGAAAGTGGTTGTTCCAAACTGCCCCTTGGTGAGAATGGTTTTGTGTGTGTGTGTGTGTGTGTGTGTGTGTGTGTGTGTGTGTGTGTGTGTGTGTGTGTGTGTGTTGCCTTGCAATGCGATGGTCTGGCGAGCTGTTTCGGGGTGCACCACGCCTTCACCCACAGTTGGCTAAGATAGGCTCATCCTTCTCATGGTCCTAGTTTACACAGAATGTTGCAATGGAGGAAAAACATCCAGTGAGCAGCTGGAGGCAGAAACGTGAGGTGAGTGGATCTGACATAGAAGAAACAATAACTCGACTGCATTTTACAACTATTTACAGCTGTGATGAGCGGAAAATAATTTCAGAGTGCACAACACAACAAAGTTTGAGGCAGATGGACTTCAACAGCAGAAACTCACATCGGGATCTGTCTCCGAACAGACTGTCAATGCGGGATTCGTGCTTCAGCTGTCAGTATCGCTTTTTTTGACTGGTAATACCTGTCTCAAATCTTCGCGTCCCTGCTGTCTTCTATCATTCTCTTAGAGAAATGTTCTCTTGCTCTGTGTGCAATTCTTCAGTTTAAAGATAACTCAGTGTCTTCGGTTTAAAAACATTTGTTGTTGAAATTGATTCCTTCAAATTTTTGATAATGTGCCCTGTTAGTGTCAGATTCGTGTTTATTATGTAAAGAAAATGAAAATAAAGAGCAATATTGTGTCTATAAGGGATGCAGCATGCTTTTGTAAATTAGGACAATTTTATTAAGAGATTGGGACGAGTAATATTTCAGAAAACTGCATATGTCTGGCAAAGGAGAGATCAGATAACACTGAATGCAGGTAATTTGACGCTTTAAACTCCCAGGATAAAAATCAGTGATGAGTGGTTTTATGGATAGAAATGCATTTTTGATTAGAGCAGTCAGTGGAGAATGGCCATCAATTCAATTAAGTTGTATTTGTATAAAACTTTTTACAATTGTCACTGTTATGAAACAGCTTTACATGGTAAAAACAAATTTGGTAAAGAATTTAAACTTATGATTTTAAACATTTCTCTATAAACCCTGTACATCCCTAATGATCAATGTGGTGGTGGTGGCAAGGAAAAACCCCATCAGATGACATGAAGAAGAAACCCTGAGAGGAACCAGACTCAATGGGAAACCCATCCTCATTTGGGTGAAACCAGATAAAAATACAAACCATGTAGCAGAAGCTTCACTGTAGTTTAACATGAAGCCTAGTTGGTTATCTTATAACTGTAATGGGAATTGTAGTCCTAAATCATTTCAGTAAAGGAGTTTATATCACCAGCAGTGAAAGGTCATCTTCACAGTTTCTAAGGGTACATTTAGGTCCATACAGATCATCATCAGCTGGAGTTCGGGGCTTTTAAGATGAGATCTCCAACCAGTAGCAGCAAAACAGGACAGATCACAGGATTCAGAGAGCAGAAAGATCAGGATCACCGGTATCTCGGAAGTAGCATGTGTACCTCAGCAAAAACACAGAGGGGGTGTACGGTATGCTCATAACAGTGTTAAAGAAGAGACTTCATTAGTGCTGGCACCTGGTGAAGTCTATATCAGTGAATTTACTAAATCAACTTGCCCAAAAGTTGTGTAAATATGCAGTGAATGTCCAAAATACTAGACTGTTTGTTAATAGCCTTTCAACCTGCAACTGAAAAGAAGTTTAAAAGTTTAATGTTTTCAAACCTGATATGGAGCAGGTGGAAATGGACTTTTTGAAGTGCTGTTGGACTGAACAGTTTTTAAACATTGAAATCCCCTTACAAACTCCTAGCAAATTTGTTGTACTTTCCTAATTCATGTCTAGTATATTTTGTTAACCGAATCTCCATCTATCTATATAAACGATTGTCTTCTTTAATAACCCCATTGATGTTATTTAGGCTTTTTTTTTAAAACATCCACGACCTCTTGAAATGAATAATTTAGCTACTGGGATTGCTGATTAAAAGATGGGCTAAGTCAAAACTGCTATTGTAACCAGTTACTAAAGAATTTTTTAATTGGAGGAGGAATAATTTTACAACATATAGTGTATGTTTCTATATTCTCTAGAATAGTTTGATATTGTTATGCATTTACATTGTAATATAAGTATGGGGTTCCAGGTATTATTTTGACTGTTGTGTTTATGAACCTAGCTGCTTGTACTGTAACACTGAAGCCTTGTACATTGGAAAGAAATCAAACTTGTGTCCCGCTGCTTTTGGCTTCCTGTTGTTAGAGAACATTTTGCCAAACATGAAAGCAGCAGGTATTTTTGAACCCGATCCAGGAAAACGTTATCTTAACGTTAAAAAAAAGAAAGAAAAGAAAAGTGATCAATGCCATGTGGAATAAGTGGAGCACATTAATGGTAATCCAAATCCAGTAATGGATTTTTTCTTTTCTTTTCTTTTCTTTAAGTCTTACAACTTAATAAAAAAAAAATCAAGGACTAAAAACATTCATTCATTTACTGAACCGCTTAATCCTACTAGAGTCCAGAGAAGGCTGGAGTCTATTTCAGCCGACTCTGTGCAAAGACATGGTACACCGTAAACAGCTTGCCAGACCGTTGCACGGCATCCACACTCACTTTCAGACTAAGGTCTAATATGCTTGTCTTTGGACTGTGGGAGGAAACCGGAGTACCCGGAGGAAACTCATCGCAAGGACTGGGAGAGCGTGCAACTTCAACACAGAAACGCCCTCGCCAAAGCGGACTCGAACCCACGACTTTCTTGCTGTGAGGCGAACGTGCTAACCACTACACCACCATGAGACATTCAGAAATTAACATAAAATCTCAGTGGTTTGCCAGACAGAGTGTACCTACTGATAGTGACCAAGAAGGGGGAGCACTTTACTCCGAGATGAGTAAAATCAGGAATAAGGAACAATAAAAGCTTTAGGGAAATTAGGCATAACTCCGTTCACTGTTACATGCTCAGCTGAATGGTCAGGACACACAGCACCGTGCATTAATAATATCTATGGTCATTATACAGGCATTTACACAACCATTGATCGACTTTAATTTTATATATATATATATTACACATTATTAATCAGTTAAGGTAAGTAAGAGATATGATTTCAAACAGCCTTCTGGTGCAGAATAAAACCTAAAAACATAGCAACTACCTGTGGGGAAGCAGCAGCTATTCACAGCTCGGCATCAAAGATCCCAGATTTCTCTAACAGGACAGTGAGGTGTCTGAAATGCGTTTTGAAACAAGAAGCAAAATGGAGAACGTAGAAAGAGAGTAGGTGTAAAAGATGTAGAAGTGTAGGCCAGATGGCACATCTACAGAAGAGAGATAAAAGAGTGACCCTTATATGTGGAGGAGAGGATCTTTATCAGTTTTTCTCTCCCATTTCCTGCTTTATTCCTCTCCCCACTCTCGCTCCGAGCTAAAGAGGTAGGAAACGTGTGTGTGTGTGTGTGTGTGTGTGTGTGTGCGAGGGAGAGAGAGAGAGAGAGAGAGAGAGAGAGAGAGAGAGAGAAGTAATATATAAAGCCGAAGTTAAACCGGAGAAAACTGGAGAAAAGTAAAAAGATTAAATGCAGTACTATTAAGGTCGGGGCAGTACGGTGAAGTAGTGGAGGTTGGAAGTAGGTGAAGTTCGAGTTCTGGGTGTTTCTGTGTGGAATTTTCATGTTCTCTCTGTGCTTGTGTGGGTTTCCACCGGGTACTCCGGTTTCCTTCCACAGTCCATTGACATGCACATTAGGCTAATTGGTTGTTCCAAGTTGCCCCTAGCTGTGTGTGTTACTGGTTGTGCGTGTTTTGGTAATGTGTGGGTCTGGCGAGCTGCTCAGGGTGCACCTCGCCTTTGCCCAGTGTCGGCTGAGAGAGGCTCCAGCTTTCCTACGACCCTAGTAGGACTAAGTGGTTTGGCAAATTTGTGAGTGAGTGACAATTAAGGTCATAGTTTCACTTCTGCTGACGCCACCTTATGTGTGATGGGAAAAAAAATATGCTAAAAACTTAATTGCAAAGTTATAATAATGGAATGTGCAATAATAAAGCTTACTACACTCTTGGGGGAAAAGTTCAATCGCTGAACTTTTTTCCTGTCTCTTATGGAAACCCAAAAAGATTTAACCATATTAAATGTTGTATATTAAATGAAGTGGAGGAAATCTGGGTATCAGGCGCCACTGGGGGACATGAGGGACCAATAAGAGTCTAGAGCTAGAGAATGATAGACGAATCAGAGTGGGCACTAAATAAGCCAGTGCAGCGCTGGTTCAGGGTCTGAGGTTTTTCTCTCAAAACATTTTCTTCTGTTTGATTGATTGTATGCTTTTCTTTTCCTAAAGGCTAAATGAACACCTGAAAATGGATTTGAATGTCTTGTGTCGTGAACTGGACACTTTTCGCCACAACATACACTTCCTGTTCTTTGTATTAAAGCTCTTGTGCCCCCATTAAACTGTGCCTCACAGCGGTACTCCGACTCATTTAGACTATCTGTGCAACATCAGTATCATAACAAGGGGGATTATTTTCAACAGTTTGCTCGACAGTCCGAAGACACCCGTCAGAGGAGCCCAGGTCGCCCTAAGCGGGATGATGTTGATTCCTTGCCCTTGCTGGTGAATTGTACTCCAGTCACTCTGTTGACTGTGGCAAGAGGTATCCCAAGGTTTTGTACAATCTGACGCTGGATAAATTCACCTTCAGATTGACCCCGAATACACCCTCTTTTAAAATCAGGCAACTCTTTTTGCTCCTGGTGTTGCTATAAAATATTTATATACTGTAATCTAAAATAAAAATAATAATAATGTATTAACAAGTTTGATCACATGAGTGACACAGATAAAAACATTAATGAGGGTGTCCATTTACTTTTGACATGTCTCTGTATGTGTGTGGAATTGTCTTTAGAGTGCGGTTTGCTAATCACATGACTTTCTGCGTGAGTTGTTGTTTGTAATCCCTGCTTCACGCTGTGGATCTGTTTGCCAGTGTCTTTAATAAAAACGCCAAACTGCATCTCTCGACTGTTGCATGACAGATTACTTCGGCCAACTCAGGGATGCAGAAGGCAAACAAGACCTGCAAAATCCCTCGATCATGATGCCAGCGTTTGACTCTATAGTATTTCCCCAAAAATGTGTTTATGGATGCTAGGGCTGAAGGATTCCTCTTACAGTGCGTGTTTTATTTTAAAACCCTGCCGGACTGAAATCTATTTGAAGAAAATAAAAGGCAGAGGTTTGTTTTTGTCCCAGCTCACCAGCCGAGCACACCAGTGAGCTTAAAACCTTAAAACAAAGCCTGAAAAACACACCAGAACCTGCCGGCTGACTAGGTACGAGCTGCCTTTAGGTTATTCTCTCCAGCCCTGCTCATGCTTAGGGCAATGGTGTGGCCTTCAAGGCCATGTTCATGTGTAATACCAATTTTTTTCTTTTCTTTTCTTTTTTTTTTTTGATTTTGTTATACTGTATTAATCCTGCAAGGGAAATTATTGCCTCTGCATTTAACCCAACCAAAGTGAGCACACACACAGTGAGCGCACACACACACACACACACACACACACACACTTGGAGCAATGGGCTGCCACACACATTGGCAGTTGGGGGTTAGGTGCCTTGCACAAGGGCACTTCAGCCATGAAGGTGGAGGAAGGAAAGGTGCAGCTCACTCCCCCACCGCCACACATTTTTCCTGCTGGTTCGGGAATCGAACTAGCGACCTTTCGGTCCCAAAACCGCTTCTCTAACCATTAGGCTACTATTAAGCTAATATTAGGCTAACTATGCAAGTGTGTCCACCACCAATCTCCCTTCTCCAGGTTAATGCACCCACTGACTGCCTCTTTCACCAAGCTAACAGCGAATCCCATTGTGGAAGCCTCACAAGCTATGTTTAAGTTTAAAGCCAGCGGGCAACCTCACATGCCATGCTTAAGCCAGAGGCTGATGGGACAGCCTCCGATGTTCACCCAACTCCACCACCAGCCACTGAAGAGGGCGCTGTCCCTCCATCACCTGGTTCCTGACAATCTGCCCTTTGTCTGGAGCTCCTCTGGCAAGTTCATCCATTTCTTGATTTGATTTGTTTTATTCCTCACATTTTAGATCTGTTTTGCAAGTAAACAGAACAAAAACACTGAATTGCATTTGCATTCATTTCTAACTTGTTTGCATGACCCTCATGTATACCACTGCTGAAATTATTGGCACATATGTCTAGGCGGCATGGTGGCGTAGTGATTAGCACGTTCGCCTCACAGCAAGAAAGTCCTGGGTTTGACAAGGGTGTTTCTGTGTGGAGCTTATACTTGTATAAAGTTTCCTCTGGGTACTCTGGTTTCCTCCCACAGTCCAAATACATGCACATTAGGCTAACTGGCTGTTCCAAATTGCCCCTATGTATGAGTGTGATTGCGAATGGTTGTGTGCGTGTTGGCACTACGTTGGTCTGGCGAGCTGTTTAGGGTGTACCCTACCTTCACCCAGTGTCAGCTGAGATAGGCTCCAGCCTCCCCGTGACCCTAATAGAGTATTATGCGGTTTGGTAAAGGAGTGAGTGATGCCATGTTTAAATCAGTGAAATTTTTTATAGAAGATCTTACAGCTGCAGGTTCAGGGCTCGTTGGTTTCCAGCACCAGAACGATCAACAACGATCCTGATTGAAATAAAATGCATGTACTGCGGGATGTCTGTGTTCACAGTTTGTGACTGGTTTCCAGTCTGTATTTGCTTAGTGCAATAACACCTGGAATTTTTTTTTTGCCATCAGACTGTTTTCTCATCGTAATCAATCCGCATTCCTCTGGTGGCTTTCACGCTTCAGAACGTTTAAAGGGATATGACCCAGAGTTTGCCATTTGCAATTGGGTTCCATATTCAATCTTATTTCCTCAGATGATTTGGGTGTCTTTAGAACATTACCTTATTTTGTTGAAACAATTAATGCGATGACCTGTTCTTCAGCCCGGAGGTATTACACTATCCTCCACACAAACAATGAGCCACCATCGTTATGTCACCACATGTCACTTCCTTTTTTATACTTTTGAAGACAATAAGATCCAAACTCCTCTCTCAGGCAGCGCTGCATCTGAGGTCAGGATAAAGGCCATGTTTTAAAGACCAGATCTGCCAAATAACAAAAATCTGTACATCCACACTTTTGTCTTCATTTTGTACCAAACCCAAAATGAAATACCATTCTTTCTACCCCTGTCAGGTCACTTAGGCAATGAGCACAGATCCCGGATGAGCATTTCATTTATTAATTCATTTATTTATTAATTTATTCATTTTCTGAATTGCCTTATCCTACCAGGGTTGCAGGGAGGCTGGAGCCTATCCCAGCCGACTATGGGTAAAGGTGAGACACACCCTGGGCAGCTCAACAGTCCATCGCTGGACCAACACACACACCTAAAGGCAATTTGGAACAACTAATTAGCCTAATAGGCATGTCTCTGGACTGTAGGAGAGACCAGAGTACCCGATGGAAACCCATGCAAGCACGGGCAGAACTTGCAAACTCCACACAGAAACAGCCTTGACAAGCCTGGGACTCAAACCCAGGACCTTCTTGCTGTGAGACAGACGAGCTAATCACTGCGCCCCCATCCTGCCCAGATGTGGACATGTGTTCCTAACACCTAGAAACAACCCAACACGCATCGCAATTCTTATAATGATCTGCTTTAAAAAATTTGGCGTTTTTAGTTTGAAACAATGGGGCAGTGGTGGCCTGGTGGTAGGGTGCTGGATTACTGATCCCAAGGTCGGGGGTTCAAGCCCCACTATCGGC